>NW_019290605.1:0-21002 GCF_000500325.1 Leptinotarsa decemlineata | reverse complement strand
GATAATGTTTCAACATTTGATGTTTTGTGAATGTTTTTTGGTTACTTCTCATTGAAACAACACAATAAGAACCAACCTTCAATAGGCTATTACAAAACGGTGCTCCTCTACATATCTCTCACGAAGTGCTCATATTATTTAAACAGCAGGTTTCTAGATCGCTGGAGGAATGCAGTTGAGTGGCCTCCTCAATTACCCGACATGAATCGTTTATAGTTTTTGCAAGATCACATACGAGGGTGGCCCCAGCAACATAATCTCCTTGCAGCTCTATACACTTTTCCCAGCTATGTTCAATAAGCTCATTACCATTTTTATTATAAGAACTGTCTTGCTCCACAAAGAAGCCATTAAATGCCGACATTACATCTTTATCGTCGGAAAATCTTTGACCACTAAGCCATTTTTTTCAAGTTTGGGAACAGATAATAGTCCGAGGGGGCTGCTGAACCTGGCGAATAGGGTGCATGAAGCCGTTGATAGTTTTATCTATCTTTTTTAAGATAGTCAATAAAAATTATCTCACGCGCATCCTAAGAAAACAATGCCATGACCTTGCCTACAGGTGAAACTGTCTTCGCCTTCTTAGGAGTCCCTTTCGAGTCCACTGTTTTGATTGTTCTTTTCTCTCGGGTGTAAATTGATGGACCCATGTTTCTTCGTCCATGGTTACGACGCAAAAATTCTGCATTTGTGGTATGAAACTTCACAAAACACTCAACAGATATCCTCAGCGCCCCATCTCGGGGGGGCAAAGTGGCAAACCAATTGCCCGGGGCGGCAAAAATGAGGGGCTTCAAAATTGCGAGCGGCGCTGCCTCGGTGGCGAAAATTTTAAAGATGGTTAAACAAAAAAAAAACAAACCCTACACAAAAGTTATATTACTATTGACATCACTGAAATTTCGCCTAATATTTTAGCTGTGCTGGATACCTTGCACGTGCATACAGCACGATCGGGCATGAGGGCAGTGCGCGGTCGCGGACGAACCGCAAGATGGTTAGTGCGTACAGGCCTTTAGTTTCGTGGCGTTGGCAACACTGGTTGCATGCAACGGGCATTCCCATTGATCTGCCTTCTTATCTATAAACATTCAAAGATACAAATGGGTTTGTTCTGGTTCTACGAAATTCAGGTTCTAGGACGTCAGGATCATGCGCAGTTGATATAGAGCGTTCTGTTTCATTGACGATAAATTCGAATTGATGAATCGTCTGTTCTGGTTTCGACTGCGAAATGATCCTAAACTGTCTTGAACCGTCCCGAACCGTTCTTGCTCTCGAGACTGAACTGTTGGGATCTGTTGCCGTTGCTCATGCGTATTCATGTGGAAATTTGTCTGGGCTATTTTCTAGGATGTTTTTTTGTTTATTTGATTTGAATAATTGATGATTGAGGTTAGATAACATTTGAACTGACTATAAGGATACGTTACAAAACAAAATGAACATGATCAACAGTATTTTCTCGTCTTCATCTCTTCATATATATGATAGGTGGCACAGTAGTCTCCTCAAAATGAATTCTGATTTAACCGAATGTCCGAGACTATTTCGGANAAGGTGAATGTATAGCAATGGACTAGTGAATTGTGGAGTACATGTATTCTTCTATTGAATAGAAGCAATGATCAGTCAATGTTTTTTTAATTTTTTTTTAAAAAGATACATGCTGAGCTTTTTTAGGCCTTCATTAAGTTTATTGTACAAATTCAAGTTGGGAGAGTTGGAAAAAGACATTTTCAGTCTGAACCTGTTTGGCTCACCTGACTATTATTTCGGGTGGGATAGTTGTGGAAGTCTGAGTTCAAATTTAGATTTCCCCTATTTCTGTGCAATTCGATAAGGGTTTGATGTATATAGATGCAACAAAGTGGCATTATTCGATTTTTGATGAAAAGTGGCCTACAAGGTTGGTCGTAGCGCGTACCTTCAATTATTCTCAATGCCCTTTTTTGCAACTCGAATACTCTTGTTGCCTGACTATAATTTCCCCATAAAATGGTACCATAGCTTATATGCGAATGGAAGAGGGAGTGGTATGTAGTCAATAGCACATCTTTGTTCACAATATTTTTCACTTTACGCAGCAAAAACAGTTGGCTAGACAGTTTATTGCATAGATGTTTTATGTGGCTATTCCACTTTAATTCATCATCGAGAGTTATCCCCAGAAGTTTAGATGTGGATCCATTCGAAATGTTTTTATTAGACGAGAATATGATGTGCTGGGTCTTATCATTGTTCATATTGAGTTTATTTGTCGTAAACCACAGTTCTGCTCTAGAGGCAGTAGTCGTCATAAGTTCCTTGAGTACGACTATAATGGGAATTTATTAATGAAGTGTCGTCAGCAAATGCAATACACACATCCAGAAGCAAGTAATTAAATATATCATTGACAATGGCCCGAGTACGGATCCCTGTGGCACGCCATGATCTAGTACGAGTCCATAGCGTAGTAGTTCCGTTGACAGATACCACTTGTTGACGGTTGGTTAAATAGGACTTTACGAGATTCAGTGGAGTTTCTCTTACCCCATAGTGCTCGAGCTTTGCCAGCAGCAGCTCATGTGAGACACAGTCAAACGCCTTAGATAAGTCACAGAGTGTGAGGCCTGTTAACTTCCCAGGTTTGTTCAAAAAATAAGGTGGATGTTCAAATTTCGCGGGCTAAGTACATTCTATTAACGATTTTTTTTGGTTGGTACACTCGTTTCGAACATATGTTCACAGTTTCAACTGTTCAATATGTTCAATTTGTTGGTGAGAGGCATAAAAGTTGGAGCGAAGTTCATTCCAAAATTGCTGAATTTTGATAAAAAATAATAAAATCGTTGCATGAGCATCGCTCAGGAATTCTTGAATGACGTCAACGGAGATCCGTATTTTATTAATAGGATCACAGTTAAGTTCAATCAAATGTCAAAGGTTTGCTCGATAATCGTGACGTAGTGCGTCAGTTCTTGCCTCACTATCGTATGGTCAATAAGGAGTATTATCTTGAAGTTTTGCGCCGTTTATGAGAAGAAAACGTCCGGTATTGTGGAAAAACAATTCATGGCCTTTGCAGCCACCGTATTCACCAGATTTGCTACCTGCGACTTTTCCCTATTCCGAAGATTGAAGAGATCCATGAAAAGACGGCGTTTTGCGACGATTGAAGAAATAAAACCGAATCGCTGGAAGGGCCCAAAGACATACCAAAAAGTGCATATCAGAACTGCTTCGAGAATGACTATTTTGAAGAGAACAGACCTCGTATTCTGTTCCCATCTAATGTATAGAATCATCACATATTTGTAATGTCACTTCAAAAACCTTACAGCATGAACTACTTTTTTATTAACGGTTAGCTGCATTACTTAAAAAGCAAAAAACAATCATGCAATCTCCTCATACAGGGAGAGACATGAAACTTGAAATGAAAATAATTTCTGAAAATACGGGGATATTTCAAACTGTACCAGTTAGTGCACGTGATCTCCCAGACGAGGCTGCTTGTACAGAGTCGCACTAAGGAACAACCGATTTTTTTTATTATATACGGCTTCATTTAACTACATAATATAAGGTAATAAGCTTGAGGTCAGTTTAGAAGATGCTCGAAATCGTTGCCTTGAACTTCTTGACATATGAACAGCCTATCCGATATTTCACGCCGAACATTTTCGAACACAGAACGTCAATATCTCTACAAATATTCATTATCCTCTGCCGTATCTCCAATAATAATAAACATGTTCAGTTCAGTACACATTTTGCTTCAAATAGCCCCATAAAAATAGTCCAAAGGTGTCAAATCTGGCGAGCGGGCTGGCCATTCTGTAGGACCTCGACGGCCAATCCAACGACCGGGAAAAGTAGTATTCAAATAGTTTCTTACTTGTCTGGAGTAATTTGGTGGTGCTCCATCTTGTTGGAATACAATATCCATATCGTATTAATTAGGATTCGCTTCGACGATTTTAGTGATGAGAGGGTCAACAGTAGTTTCCAGCATATTCAAATATAGTTCCCCTGTTAAATTTTGATCAATAAATAGAGGTCCTACAATATGGTTTCCCAATATTGATAGATTGTTGAGGTGATACCTTTCTACTAGTAAAACCGAAAACTAAATGAGAGTATTCTAACTGAACAATGATGTTCATTGTCGTAGTGATATTTGTTGTCGTTTTTATAAACAAAAAATAAAACAAACCTTATCAGGTCTGTTGGAATTGCCATTTAATTTTTTTTCCCCAAGATGGTGTCCAGTCGCCATCTTGAAAGTTTCATCTGTCAATTTCACTTCAAAATAAAGTATTCACTAATTTCATTATCCCAAATTTCAATTTTTTGAGTTGACCGGTTCAAAAAATAAAAGGGGGGGGCATTAAATAAATGCACTGTATGTACTCACCACAGGTATTAAAATGTATTGGTATACCTGAATAAATTCTGCAAGCCGATGGCAGTTAAATCTGATTGGCCAGCGTAAGGAAGCTTATTCATTTCACCCAATAGAAATAAATGTGCGTGGTGATCAGGCATCATATCATTGTTTGGTTTACTTAATTCGTTGGATGGACAGAGTTTATTACTATATGCCACATCAGACAACTTAAAAAAGTGTTTTGCCAGATGATATTCATCAGTATTCATTAGTTACTAAGACAGCTACCATGAATGTATGACCTAATCCAAAAACTTTCCATAATTCATCTACCAGGTGATATAAGGAATCAGTCAATAATATTTCAATGTCAAACAAAATTTTCTTAGTCAATCAATGTCACTGTCAAAAAATAAATGTCAGTCAATGTCAAGGTCAAAAAATTATTTACTGATTGATTGCAATTTGCCATTAGAAATATATCTTTTTTAAGAAACGTTATTGAAATTAATTTAGTTTCTGCTGCAATTGAAAAGTCGTTCTTCTCTCTTTCCTTCTGTTTTCATTTTCAAATCAAAACGTTTTTCGGTTTTTGTGAGTCTTGGAATCCTTAAATAAAAAAATTGTTTATTATTTGATTGATTGCAATTTCCCATTTGAAATATCTCATTCAAAAAGACGTTGTTGAAATTAATTTAGTTTCTGCTGCAATTGAAGATTCTCTTTTTCCCCTCTTTCCTTCTGCAGTAATCTTCGAACCAAAACGTTTTTCAGTTTTTGTGAACCTTGGAACCTCAAATTATTAGAATATTTTCAGGCAGTGCAGTGATACTATGTTACAGAGAGTTTACTCAAAATATATGCTTTATTTCACTTATTAGGTAATATAAGTCGAGATATAGGTACTGTCTTCAATTGTAACTTCAGTTGAGCCACAATTGGCGATACATTTCAGTGGCTTTTTTATTTTCAAAATATGATATTTACTACATCCATGATGAAGAAGGCAGGAACAATCACCGAAACATGGGCATTTGAAATTGTGAATTCCGGGCTAGTCAGGTATGGTAGAATGAAACCTAAAGTACCAAATGCACTCACTAATTTGGCTGTAGCACATGAGAAGGTTAGTAATCTACTCTACTTGACCACAGCTTTCCAGCCCGGATGTTGTTCTCTTCAACAGTGTAGTGATTTTTGAGTCTTTGAGTTCACTTGCTCTTGAGAATACTACCTACAATGTCTTTGGACGTGAGAAATACTGTCACAAATATGAATTTATGAAAAATATTCACATAACATTAATAATATGAAGTTTATTTATCATGAATAGACAAAACATGAAAACAGGATATCTCTAATCACAAATAAATATAGTAAACCACAAGGACTAATCTGCATGTGGTGTAAGACTTCAAATTACTTATTTTGTGCCCAAGTGAATATTGAAACACTAATTCTTGATTTTTTTTTGTTGAACATTCAGCAGTTCACTAAAAAGTTTTGGGCCTGGGAAAGTATATTGTTTATGTCCTAAATTTTCAACTATTTCTTGCACTATAGTCTTAGTTCTTTACCTCTGTTTGTTCAGCATATTCATATATAAAAATATGCCCCTCCAATTCAAATGTTTTATAATATGATGTACTTACTTGATTCATATGTTGTACTGATCTGAAGATTCAATTGATAATTATGAAAATACAACAAATAAACCACTTTAAGAGAAATGACACTTTCTTAACAGAAGATTTAATACAACTATGTACAATGTGTTTCGATTATTTATCAATACTCACTCTTCATCTTCTAAGAGACTCTCCGCCAACCACAAACGCAATCTAACAGTCTTCATCGATTGAAATGGAAACAACCTACACATTTCGTTCAAAAAAGTGTAATTCCAACAATACTGTGGATACATTTCACACTGGTTCCACAAGCGAGTATTATGAGTGAACAAATAAACGTGAGACATCCCATATTCCAAATAACTATATAAACTTGTATAATCACAGTTGAGTAATCTTCTGAGTGTCTGAAGTGCCGTTTCAGCATGGGGAGAGCCCCGAATCTGCATTATGCCGTACTCCAGCAGGGGTTCGTAGTGATAGTAGTTACCAGGCAGGGAGTTTATGATGTCTCCCAAAAAAGTAGACCCCGATCTCCATGTTGTTATGATAATGGTCCTAACTGGCTGGCCACCAGTGAATAATGTATAATCTTCGAGGTTATCTCCTTCGGGAAACTGGTAGTCATGCAATTCGCTAAGTAAAAGATTTCGTTGCATTGAGATCACATCTTGTATGGTTGGTGTCGGGACAGTAAAATTATTGGAGACTCTGAAGCTCTCTTCTAAATCAATCAGCTGTTGATATTTGGGAGATCTGCGATAGTTTGTCGTTTCTTTCTGACTGAAAGCTATCAGCAAGAGACATAATAGCGCGACTATGCTTATACCGAATATCTCATTTCTTCGAACCATTCTGCTACCGGGCTATCCCATAGTCTTATTTCTCTCCCACATTTGGAGTTAATAATTTCTATGGTTATTTCATCTCATAAAAAAATCTCGAAAATACCCCTTCGTTTTCATTACAAGTTGACGATTTTTTCTCGGCTACTCGCTACTATTCATTGAAGTTCAAGACATCCTAAAGATTGCAGGTATTTATGCACCAAAATACCACCAATTCGACCCAACAACCCATCCGTATCCGTCAAAATTTGGAGGTTGGATTTGGCATTAATCAAAAACACAAAACACCAATTACTGAAAACCGCTTATCCGATGTTTCTGCTAACTTCACTATAATCACAACCCCGTTTCTTGTCATTTACACTGAAAAACCGTCTACTATGTACGTCCCAGAAAAATTGCATGGTTCATCCCCACCTCTTTGAAAAGGAATGTTGACATAGACAAAGAAGACATGGTTATATTGCCGGTAACGGCAAAACCTGAATTAAGCTATGAAACTTAGAGGACCTGGTTATTATGCTAATTTTATAAAGCTACTATAAGAGCCGTTATTTGGAACATAGGATTGGTAGATATGATAGCATTTGTAACTATGTTAGTGTTCACTGTTGTAGCCGATTACAGCTGCAGCAAACAACAAGAAATTTAAATTTTATGTGTTTTCAAGAATAAAAAATAAGATATTTTCTTCAAGTCAATTTACGTATAGGCTTGAATACCAAAAGATACATAAAATATCTTTTCCATCAATTAAAAAAGAGTGGAGTTTGAAATGGATTTTTTCGTTAACCAGCAAATGTCTCCTTACGATGTCAAAAGTCATCCAGGCATTTGTTTTCAGTAAACAATACAGGACATCAATTGACGCACAGAAATGCCATTGCCAGTTTAGTCAAAAATCCAGTACATCTTTTTTGGGGCTGAGATATAATTATTTTTTAAATAAGTGGACAAAAAACATCTGTTTCCGACATCTATGTTTGAATAGCAGAACCTTTTATGTTTTTGAATAGTAGATATTAGAAAATGGCAATCTACGTTGGTTTATTTCTTTTTGTAAGAGGATGTCGCTGTCCTTTTAAAATTCAAACGAATCTTTCTCTTCAAACGATGGCGATGGATTAAACGTTGCTTAAAGAGAAGGAATCACATTGAATAACGGTGTTAGTATTACAATGTAGTATATTTGAACCATTTTGTGATATAAATAACCTTGATTCAAGTAGTATAAGTTTTTATAAACATTCCTTGTAAACTCCTACAATATTTGAGTAGAGAATCTCAGCAACTGCCCCACAAAGTTGATGTTAGTTGCAGTATATTTGTTAGTATCATTTCAGTTCCTAACTCGATTGAAAAAAATCAACTAACTTATCACAATATGCTTCATGGGTCTGTAGAAATTCCCTCAGAGAAGTATTAATTGACTGACTGAGCGGATTTTACCTACAAAATAGAAATTGATGAAAGAATAAATACTATTTGAGAAAAATTAATATTTACCTTATTAAATTAAACTTATTAAACTAAAACAAAGTGACATGTTTTGAATAATAAACATGTAAACTACATCTTCTCAATATTTATTTGTTGGTTTGTTTATTTATCCTGTACATTATTTACAGAATATCACTCGTTGATATCTCATAGCAGATATTGGAAAAAATATAGAAGCATAGGTTTTTTATTACTTAGAACAAGTGATAAAATTACTAGATTCGGTTTAAAATTGTGAGTCACTCATCAGTCACAATTTCAAATTTATAAAAGTGTGTGGATTCAAATTCTTTTCCCTGATGAGCGAATAATCTCAAATGAATATGTACACACCTTGAATTTTCAGAACAACTACTATTTTGAAAATCTACTCATTTGGAACAACCAGACAAAAATGGGTTTTTGGAGAAGTATACACGAACAAATTACACACTTAGTTTGTGAAATGTTCTGAAGGAAGATATTCAGTAAAGTTAATATTTGTAGAATAATTAAAGTCTTACGTTGTTGAAAATGCATGTAGTTGCTACATAGAAAGCGAGAATCTAGTTTTGGCGTCTTGCTATTAAAAAGTGTGCATAAACTGTGAAATTTTAACGTCAGGTCAACTTTTTGTAAAGACATTTTCCTCAGTGACAGTATAGTATTGGATAGAAATGTCCGAGAATATATAGATTATACTTAGGTTGTAATACCTAGCAAAAGCTATGTGTGTTAATAATATATTCTAGCTTGGGGTATAGATATATAACTTTCAATTCAGAAATCAAACGAAGGTCCTTTGCCTCATTCAATGTAGCATCTCGACCAGCCGAGATGATGTTTACATAAATCCATCTGGGTGTTCTTGTGCCAGACGCACCGGCATGAAAAAACTTTCCTACTTATCGGAATTCAACTAAACGGGCAGATAAACATATCGGTACAAAACTTGAAATCTGTAGATTGCAAGTCAAGCAAAATATGGGTTTTCCATTAAACCAGTGGTGTTGGCAGTTTTTGGGGCAGTGTTCGGGGAATCTTTGCCTGAGTCAGTCGTGCGGAAAATTATTTGAAAGTAAGTCTTCCTGTACTAAGAGAAGGGTTCGCGAACTTGGGAGCTGGAAGAGTTCTCTTGACGGTCGGTTAAGAGCGATATTTTGTTTTGGGAGATAGTTTTCCTGAGTTGAATCTTTAAAAAGTTTGAATATTTGAAAACAAGCGATTAATGCGATTCTGGATAGTCTTTCATTCTGTCGTAAGAATAAAGAAATGTGTAAGATTCGAGCGGAAATCGAGCAGTAGTGCGAAAATTAAATCGGATAATAATTAAGTAGGCCGAAACCATGTATAAACGAGTTGTAAAATTTGAGGTGAAATTTTGATACGATATTTTTTTTGGTAATCTTCAGAGAAGAGCTAGGAAAAGGTAGCGGTGAATCAAATGAGATAGCTATAACAATCAGTATACAGACTGAACCTAATAATTGAGTCATAGTTATTTGGTGGTCAGAAATTATTGGCCAAGCTAGAGTATTTCGTCTCTTTCGTATATGATAGTACTTAATTTACGACGAAGGCACTAAATTTGAGTTTTATTTTCGAGATTTGGTTATTGTTATTTTCTTATTATTTTGGATTTTTTATTTGTCTATTTTGTTGTGTCATTTTCTTTATTTTTGATTATAGTAGTTCCAAGGAAAGCTGACTTTCATTTCAAAATCTAACAGAGTACCTTTTAGAAAAAAGTGATTGTGAATTATGAAGCTCTTTCTAACTGCTACCAAATACCCCGACTTCGTGGGGGGGCGAACTCAAGCCTCCATCGGAATTTCCTCAATATTCAAATTTTGATGAGGAGAAATCCTCATCTGGTGACAGCGGCTGAAATTTTATTTAAATATAACTAACACGGTAATAGCCAGAAGGTTACCATGGGATGATAGAAAGTTAATAACGTATTATTCCACTGGTGGCCCAACTATAAACCCGTACCTACGCACTTATGAAAACATTTGAATTTGTTTGAAGTTGAAAGTAAAGAACTGACTTTATAATTCACTGAAAGAGCGAGTGTCACTACTCCTGCATTTACCTCTCTCGCCCATGGCTAGTACACTCAGTGAGAGAATTCTGTCATCTTGTAATAAAAATCGTTCAACAATACGGTATTCCAAAATCAAAATCACCTTTTCTTGATATTTCTACCCCCCGAAACTCATAATTAGCTGTTGAAATATTTCACACTTCTTGATTGTTTATAAATTCAAATGCGAAGTATTCGAAATTACGTGTTTAAGGTCGGAATTATTCAAGAAACGTTATTGAGGGTGACTAAACCTACCCTCATCGGAGCCGAGTTCAACCCTGCCTAACGCTTCCTATTGGACAGTCCGGCGTCAAGCAACTAGCGACTGGCTCTGGCTCATTTCACACGAAGAACGAGATGGATTTCAAGCCGCTATCTTTGCCTATATCTGCGTTTACGTCCGGTTTGTGACTTTTATTTGTTTGTATTTTAGTGCTTCGCGATTCAACTAAATTTCGGGGTGTACTAAGGAACTATATATCGTATTACAAGGCTCTGAATCACGGTTAGTTGAAGATTTTTTCAGGACAAGAAAATGTATGTTTAATTAACTAGTTTGTGTATAAATATTGTGCTAGTTTCCCTGGAACAATTTTAGAAATATAGGCGAATGTGGTAAGATTTAATTTTTTTGGACCTGATTTATTCATTAATGGTGTTGTCAATTCATTGAATGATATATGATACTATGTTGAATCCACCCCTTCAAAGAGGTTAGGTAACGATTCTTAACAGATGATAGAAAAAAGGATATTACTTTCCAGATGTTTATTCATTCAATATTTGGGAAGGTAATTCTTTATTTTATTTTGGAACGAAACACTGCTATAGAACATAAAAACAGCTTCTTGAAAAACACAACTACAATTGTTTACTATTTTTTCAAATTCAAATTTTGATAAAACATTTTGATTGCTGAGTAGTCTACCGATTGCTTGTTTTATGAGAATATTTGAAATTGAAATTCACCAGATAGTTATCTATAGATAATGATGGACATGTAAATAAAGAAAGAGTAATACATATGTGTTGCAGTGATGCTACATGAATGAAGCTGAGTCCAGGGCTGTAAGAGATAAAAATGGCCCATGCACTTTATTTGGAATATATTTTTGCAGTTAGCAGATTTCTATGGAATTCAACACCTTTTGAGGTCATAGCTTGTTTTGTTGTAATGTATTGTCAAATTTTGCTCTCAATTTGATTTCAATTGAAGTAGAAGATTCCTATCCTAGGTTTTGCTGAAATGAATTTCAGGTTTAAATTGAAAGGAATATAATTTTAGGAGAAATACATTTTTGAGAACTGAGGATGTAAGTTAAATTTTATCTCTTTCATATACTATATTGTGTAGCAATTCTGTGAATGATATCTGATTCAATTACATAACGAATGTTTGGAGTACAAACTGAAAAGGGGAAAAATGTTTTTGTATAATTCAATGTCCGTGTAAAAGTAGTTGTTGTGGAAGAACTTTTTCTTTGGCGTAATTCAATGTTTATATGAAAGTACTTTTTTCGAGAGGGATGTTTCTTCCAAATGTGTGTCTGAAAGTAACTGCTATTCATAAAATTGATTGCTTTCTACTTTCCTTTGGTAGTTTCATACATTTTTTGTATGAAGTTGGAAAAGTAGAAAGCCAAAACATTCCTTTGGCAAACATTTTTGGTGTGTATAACGAGATGAATAAATTCAAGAAGACATATTGATAAAGAATTATTCCTATAACTTTTCTAACTTTTCTAGTATTCTGACAATTAAGGGAAAATTTGGAAAAACCAAAATTATTTCTCAGGATATTTCGAATACCAAAAATATGTGTTTCAAAAAATATGTTTTAAATATGTTTTTTCCGTTAACCAGCTGTCGCACCCCTACGAACGATAACCCTCAGAAGTCGAAACTTGTGCGAGCTAAGGACTAACGAGGTCTTAGCTTTTAACGTGTGGTTCCTAACACGGAGCGTTCAGCCTGCAGCTTGAATCATCGACTCACACATTGGCCGATTGACTGAGTGAACAAAGCACCTACGTCGAACCGCCGGGCTACCGACCGAGATGTGAGATACATTTCATTATTCTCTAATTTTCCTTTCAAGCTAACACTTTCAAAATGCTGGCTGCTACGATATATACTTCTGCATGTATCCTCACAGAGGAAATATTTGCAGTTGCTTCTCATTCATATAGCAGCAGGACTAAACTATTTTTATAGTATAACTGACATCGAAAAAAAACATTTCTGCTTGTTTGACCGCGTATAAAAATCCATCAGAATTTTCGCCTATTTTCAAAGACTTTTTTTAATAATAAAATGAAGGTCCAGTAGAACCTTCGGTCGGCTGTAATTTTACCATAAGGGTAAGTGTAACAGTCCTGGACTATACTCGTAAAAGTTGTGTGCCGTATTGTGAAATAAACATATGAAAATAAATATAGTTTAAAAAACTAAAAAACACGAAAGCGTGTTTTTTAGTTTTTTAAACCATATTTATTTTTCATTTTTTAGTTTTGTATGCTATAAAAGCGTGTTTTTAGTCGTTTTGAACTATATTTATTTTATTTAAACTTTGGGATCAATCAGCCGTACCTACATATTGTTTAGAAAAATGACCATTGATATTTTTCGATTCCGGAGAGGGAGCCTTGCGCCCCCCTTGCAGGCGCGCAAAGGAGGGTTACAAATAAGGCAGCAGGCTCGTGTATTAACAAAAAAAAATCCTTTTTTCAAATGAAGAAATACATGTAAAGTGAGTTCGAATTATATCAAGGAGGTTACGTACAGCGCCATCTGCGCGAATAGATCAAGAAATAATGTCGATATATCAAGGAGGTTACGTACAGCGCCATCTGCCCGCGAATATATCAAGCAATAATGTCGACAATTCTGTCAAATAAAGATCCCAAGCTTGAGAGTTACAAACAAACATACATACATGCATACATACAGGTGAAGCTAATAATAAAAGCGTGTTAAATAATTAAAAAATCATTTCAATCGGGCAATTTTTTTTGAACGTTGACAATCTTCAAATTTGGATTCGCCCGTTTCTCTAGCCTCTATATCGAATCAAAATGTTTGCATCATCAGTACCTAACGTGAAATCATCGCAGACTATAAACAGGGTTGAAATTCTAGAAAACGCATTGCCAAACTTACAAGTTCTGCTGCTTTATGAAACAAAGAGATGATGGATGATAATTGTTGGAACACGTTATTGATTCAACTTGGCCGGGAAACTTGGCTCAGCAGGTGAATAAATAATGGTGAATAGGGGTGAGACTGAGGGTATTGATCAAACTTAAAAAATGGGTGCAATGGCGATGACTAATGAGTCCCCCTAACGCGCTAGCCGGTTTTTTGTTAGAAAAAAAACTGAGAATAATGGTGATATACCGTAATGATGAATCGATGGCCCAGGTAATTGTTTACAACTTCGGCATACGTGTATAAAAATTATGAAAATGAGTTTGGATATGTATAGAAATTAATTAAGAGGCAATATAGATTCAGTTATAGTTTAGATAATGATGATTGCACCAATGAATAACGCAAAATGTGTTACAGACTTGTGCACATTGCCAATTGCACAAAACAATTTCATGCAGAGTGCAACAGACTGTCGGTTGACACTGGAAGTCACAGCATTCTGTAAATGACCTCCGACTTTATGCCTCCAACTGTCAACTATGAACTGCCTCATAAAGTACTGTCCCGAGTAGAGAGGACTAGATCCTCCGGGAGGAGGAAATATTTAGAGCAGATAGTTCTTGGTTCACAGATGGATCAGAAACACCTTCCGGTTCCGATGCAGGTGTTTTCAGTCGCAGACCCAGGACAGAGATATCAACCTGCCTAGGAACATATGCGTCTGTATTTCAAGCGGAAATATCGTGTCTTGTCTTGTCTTTTCTTGTAAAGAACACATGAAGTAATTTCTTTGGTGACTTTTGTCCTGTGTAGACAAGATATAATGTAATGTAGACACATCCTTTAGGAGTTGTAAGCGAAAAACTGAAAGAAGTACTGTTTTTTTGTTGCTTTCTCATGATGACGGATAACGCAGAGGGATATGGATGGCTAAAACAAAGTTTTATATGATTTCATACAGAGTTGGAATGACTGAAATATTAATAGTGCTTTTGAGGAGCTTGTAAATTCACAAAATCGTCGACACTCCTTAATGATTATAATTTCGCGGTCGACTGCAAATCACTTTTTGGGTTTTTGGCTTCAGTCGACCGTCGTTCTTGAAATCCAGTTGCGTTGATGATTTCCAAGAACGATACCTGATATCTGTGGCCAACGATAATGAGTTTTCAAAACAACATTATTTCAAGATGAGTAATTTGAGATTTTCCGTTGTAAATGCCGTGTTCACCAATACACCAATATACGCTTATTGCTATATTCATCATATTTATTTTCATGAAATACATCGACGCCATTGTGAAAAAACTTTTCTGACTCTCTGTTTCTCAATTAATAAACTGATGTACAAAGATTGAGGATAGATTCTGCAAAATCGTTTATAAAGACACTTACTCCTGAAGGGCGACCCCAATTTTGACAATTTAAATGACCTCATCTTATTTTTTGAACATTATATATTTGGAAAGTTCACCTGTAAGCGAGTTGAAACTTCATCACATGTGATTCTAACTGAAGTTTCGTTTTAAGCATGGAACAAAAAAACTTTTACAGAAATCCACACAACAGTAATCAACAATATGAGCTTAGTTTTATATTTCGTTTTTGTTTTCTCAATCTTTCCAAAATTAATTTCTTTCTAAATGAAGAATATGTAACATGTCAAAAGTAAAAACAAAATAGTGCCCTTTTTGAACGGTTTTATTTAGCTTGCCCTGTTTGTGAGTTTGTTTATTTATTTGGGTCAAATTTGAAATTGAAGTTTGTCCCCCTTTCTGTTGACAGATTGATCTGATATTTGGTACACACATTTAGTTTTGATGACAATGCAATTAAATGAATTCTCTATTATTATAAATATAAGATAGCCGTAGCTACAAAATGGCGAATTAAATTTTTCCCCCGACTACCTCAATACCGGTATCTAATGAAAGGGCTTGACTAGTACTATAGTATCTAGTACGCTATGAAAAAGGTACAAATCCAATATAATCTATAAAATAACTTCGTCAACTCAGAATCGGGATACAATGGATCTCTCACCCAAGTCAAGATTTTGTGTCATGTCGAGGACTATGTAGCTTTAGGGTTGATAGTATCTAGTACGCTATGAAAAAGGTACAAATCCAATATAATCTATAAAATAACTTCGTCAACTAGGAATCGGGATACAATGGATCTCTCACCCAAGTCAAGATTTTGTGTCATGTCGAGGACTATGTAGCTTTAGGGTTAATAAAAATTAGAAATTTATAAACTTGAAAATAAAATAAGTAAAAAAATGTATGTTAAACGGTTTTATTAGAAAAAAAGATAGTAATGATCTAGATAATCAGTGCATTATCTACTAAAAAATAACTCGAAAGGTCCTAGGTAGCAGTCATCACATCATTCCCCTCAGCAATCAACTGTATTGATCAGATAAAAATATAATAAAATCGTTGGGCGTAGTATTCACATATTAACTCAGGTTTCGCTACATCCAACGTTTTTATTATTTTCATCTGATCAATACTGAGGAGGGTGGTGTGATGACTGCTACCTAGGACCTTCAGAACTATTTTTTAGTTTTTAGTACATTATTTACATCATTATTATCTTTTTTTTTTCAACAAAACCGTTTAGTATAAATTGTTTTTTACTTATATTTGATTGCATATTTTTTGAAGGTGCGTGCCCAGGTGCCCAANGTCCAGTGGTGTTAAATCTGGTTGGCATCTTGCTATTTTTTTCTTGATTTTGTGTTTCCCCCCCCTTTCACATACTTTGTGCCTGCCCCGCTGGGGACCGAATCAGGTTTTTAGAGTTCGGCAGAGCCGTACTCTTACCATCTGACCTGAAAGACCACTCACCATACAAACTAATCAGCTTCGTTAGGAAGCTGGGTTTATTTGGTCGAGTGTGACTAGGTGTGAGCCACAATAAACCCTTGCGGGTTGTGGTGGTGGGTCGAATAGACCCACTCACTTTAGACCTAACCTAACCTAAAATAAATATGAAATTTCAATGTGGTTCTGTTAGCTTAATAGAGGCCGTGATTACGTGTTCAGGATTTTTTTTATGATGCACCAATACAGAAATACTGAATTTATTCGATGTTCCACGCTGTATGTATCTTTTCATCGATTCTGGTTAGTTTGAGAAATGGTATCACTGTTACATGCTTTCGGAGTTAGTAATTCTCTGTAACTGTACACTTTTTCACAGTAACATTATTTATAGTTTCTTGAATTACTCGGCAATCATCAAGATTTCAACGAACTTCAATACATCTTTTTATGCAACTCAGTAATATGCATGCAAGAATCACAAAGAAGCCAAACATAGAGTGAGTCTTGAGCAACGAAATACAATCAAAATGCCATGAGTTACGTCACGGACCGCAGCTCGGAATAAAGGTCGAATTAAATTTCTTGAATGTTCACTTTTCTATCCTGATTGAACTAAATTACTCTAGGTACTTATTTTTTGATTATAATGGAACATTGCAACATGTAGGAGCAAATTATACGTCCACTGATATAGAAACGGTTACAGCAGTATTATAATGTATAGAAAGTGAGAGTAGGCCTTTGTTTACAAATATGACTCTCCATGGTGATATTTTTTATCCTGTCATGAACAATGTTCGATTTGTCGATCTAATCGTGCGAGTTATGCTTTACCTTTACGTTTTGATTATCGACGAGTCATTTGCGTTTCGTAATTGAAGCATATAATCTCACTAACCATATACCAATAATCCATACAGTGACCAATATACGGATTATGCAATCAGGCATCAGTTCTACTTTGTGGAAGTAATAAAATAAAAAATGCATAGCTTAGACATTTTTCCTCATTGATGTGAATCATCTATAGCCGTACGCAAAACCGATTGCTGCCGTGGCGACGGGTCGCCATGCGCAAGTAACTGTGCGATTCTCTTCCTACTGGCTTGGCGTTACGTTATCTCTCTCGGCACACTAAGCTGGGATAACTATAGTGTCTACAGTTGTGTTTACTACAGTATACATAACCTGTGCTTTACTGAATAAATAGTTTTTAAACGGAGGTGTTTGAAAAATGGTTTGAAGGCATCATTCAACTTGTGGAACCTGGGTCTGTCATCGTCATGGACAATGCCCCATACCATAGTCGACATTTAGAACCATTACCGAAGCAATCATGGAAAAAAGCAGCAATTCAAGAATGGTTAATTAATAATAACATCCAATATAACAAAGATAGTTTAAAGGCAGAACTACTTCAGCTAACAAAATTAAACATAGACAAATATAAAAAATTCGCAGTGGATGAAATGGCGTTAAGTCGTGGAATTACAGTTTTAAGGTTACCAGCATATTCAAATACAGTTGCTCTGTTGAATTTTGATCAATAAATAGATATCCTACAATATGGTTTCCTAATATTGATAGATTGTTGAGGTGATATATTTCTACTAGTAGATTGTTGAGATGATATCTTTCTACTAGTAAAACCGAGAACTAAATGAGAATATTCTACCTGAACAATGATGTTTATTGTCTTATTGACATTTTTTGTCGTGTTTATAAACAAAAAATAAAACAAACCTTATCGGGTTGTTGGAATTGCCCTATGGCAGATAAAAAGGAATATTTCTAGAAATATCGATAATGTGTTTGTCTTCAGGAAATTATTAAATATTCCGCCATTTTGTAGTAGGTGAAGATATTTACTGAAGATATTGTGAAGTATTCGTCAGGAGCTTCAAAATGATGTGTCACAAAACCCCCCCTTTCCATTAAATTTTTCCCCCAGATGGCACCCAGTCGCCATTTTGAAAGTTTCATCTGTCAATTTCACTTCAAAATAAAGTATTCATGAATTCATTTCATTATCCCAAATTTCAATTTTTTTGAGTTGACCCGTTCAAAAAATAAAAGGGGGGGGACATTAAATGAATGCACTGTATGTACTCACCACAGGTATTAAAATGTATTGGTATAACTGAATAAATTCTGCAAGCCAATGGCAGTTAAATCTGATTGGCCAGCATAAGGAATCTTGTTCATTTCACCCAATAGAAATAAATGTGCATGGTGATCATGCTTTGATCAGGCACCTATCATTGTTTGGTTTACTTTATTCGTTGGATGGACAGAGTTTATTACTATATACCACATCCGTCAAGATTAAAAAAAGTGTTTTACCAAATGATATTCGTCAGTATTCATTAATTACTGAGACAGCTACCATGAATGTATGACCTAATCCAAAAACTTTCCATAATTCATCCACCAGGTGATATAAGGAATCAGTCAATGATATTTCAGTGTCAAACAAAACTTTCATAGTCAATCAATGTCACAGTCAAAAAATCAATGTCAGTAAATGTCATGGTCAAAAAAGTATTTATTGATTGATTGCAATTTGCCATTAGGAATATATCTTTTTTAAGAAATGTTATTGAAATTAATTTAGTTTCTGCTGCAATTGAAAAGTCTTTCTTCTCTCTTTCCTTCTGTTTTAATTTTCTTGGGGTTCGGTTTTTTGCAAATATCTCAAAAAGTATTTGATATTTTTCGAATTTGAAAACACATTCAAAGAGAGAAACTGTAGCACCAATAATTAAAATTTTTCCAGAAGGTTGAAATACGTCCTAAAACGGGCATTCTGCGCCTAAAACTATGACGTAGCCTTATTCAACAACACGATATCTCCATGAGGTGAAGAGCCAAACATTCTGGAATCGAGCAGAGCCTAAAATCTAAAGTACCACACCGTCAGCGGCCATGGAGATCCTTCTAGATCTATCTCCTCTACACATTCTTCTGGAGAGAGAGGCTAGATGGACTGCAAATAGACCTTTGCACATTGCAAATTGCACGAATCAATTTAATGCAGAGTGCAACAGACTGTTTGCACATTGCAAATTGCACAAATCAATTTAATGCAGAGTGCAACAGACTGTTGGTTGACAATGGAAGTCACAGCATTCTGAAAATGACCTCTGACTTTATGCCTCCAACTGTCAACTACGAACTGTCTTATAAAGTAATATTCCCGAGTAGAGAGTATTGGATACTCCGGGAGAAGGAAATATTAAGATCAGATAGTTGTTGGTTCACAGATGGATCCAAAACATGGTTCTGGTGCAGGTGTTTTCAGTCGCAGACCCAGGGCAGAGATATCTACCTGCCTAGGAACTTATGCGACTGAATTTCAAGAGGAAATTTACGCTATTGAATTGTGTGCAGAGAGATTGGATAAATCCAACCTCATACACAAGTCAATAAAAATATTCTCGGACAGTCAAGCGGCGTTGGAAGCTCTTGGCTCCTACCGAACAACGTCTAAATTGGTAGCAAATTGCCAAACACGACTCTCCTCGATAGGAAGACTTAACAGATTGTCTCTGGTCTGGATTCCTGGCCATACTGGCCTGGAAGGCAATGAAGCTGCTGACTCCCTTGCAAAGGAGGGTGCTGCAATCAGCATCATCGGACCAGAACCTGTCATTGGCATCGCTCCAGGTTTTTGCCAAATAAACATTGAACACCTGGATGGCAAGAAGATTCATGGACTTCTGACAGAATCTTCCAGGAATGGCTCACCCCAAGGCGTTTATTCACCCTTCGAAGCTTGATACCAAACAGTTGTTGGACTACAGTAGGGATGAACTACGATGTCTAACAGGCCTTCTTACAGGTCACTGTTATTTGAATCATCCTATACAGAGACTCGGGCTGTCGGAAGACAGTGTGTGTCGCCTCTGTTTGGAAAATGATGAAACAACAGAGCATATACTTTGTGTCTGCCCCGCTGGGGACCGAATCAGGTTTTTAGAGTTCGGCAGAGCCGTACTCTTACCATCTGGCCTGAAAGACCACTCACCATACAAACTAATCAGCTTCGTTAAGAAGCTGGGTTTATTTGTCCGAGTGTGAATAGGTGTGAGCCACAATAAACCCTTGTGGGTTGCGGTGGAGGGTCGAATAGACCCACTCACTTTATACCTAACCCAACCTAAAATAAATATGAAATTTTAATGTGGTTCAGTTAGCTTAATAGGGGCCGTGATGACGTGTTCAGGATTTTTTTTGAATATGCACTAATACAGAAATACTGAATTAATTCGATGTTCCACGCTGTATGTATCTTTTCATCGATTCTGGTTAGTTTGAGAAATGGTATCACTGTTACATGGTTTCGGAGTTAATAATTCTCTGCAACTGTACACTTTTTCACAGTAATATTATTTATAGTTTCTCGAATTACTCGGCAATCATCAAGATTTCAACGAACTTCAATACATCTTTTTATGCAACTTAGTAATATGCATGCAAGAATCACAAAGAAGCCAAACACAGAGTGAGTCTTGAGCAACGAAATACAATCAAAATGCCATGAGTTACGTCACGGACCGCAGCTCGGAATAAAGGTCGAATTAAATTTCTTGAATG
>NW_019290604.1:240629-252403 GCF_000500325.1 Leptinotarsa decemlineata | reverse complement strand
TGCAAAAATATCAGTTTGGTGTTAGGGTAATTGATCTCTAGGACAAGTTTCAACAAAAAAGTAAAATGCGAACAGCCACTATTTGAATTTCGCGCTATATCTCTTAGGTTCGGCTGCCAAGCACTGGAGGCGCTGAGAAAAGAGGTTCTGTCGTCAACATTGCCGTTACCGTTCTATGTGTGGCTGTTTTGTGCAAACAGTTTAGGATCATTTCGCAGTCGAAACCAGAGCAGAGGATTCATCAATCGGAAATTATTCCCAATAATCCAGAACGCTCTATATCAACTGCGCATGATCCGGACGTCCTAGAACCTGTATTTCGTAGAACCAGAACAAACCTAAAATGTTACTTGAAACAGTAACAGATTAAAACAGTTTCTCTCGTGCGTTTGAAATGAAATGATGCAATTCATTTGTAAGGAATTAGTTATCTCTCGATGATGCCAACTTTGTTCCATAGTACATTACAAATATTCAAATTACAAAAACCCTCTTGGTGATTATTCATCGCGAAAATAACTTTGTGTATCACCTGAAGTCATAGACTAGTTGGTTATGAAAAAAGAAGAAATTTTCTGTACTCACAAGATTAGTACATTACTTGCTTATTTGCGAACCAATTAGTTATTTTTTTTATTGATTCGGCCGTGACTTAATGAAGATCCATAGTGATTTCATAAACTACACCTTACGATTTCATCCCCACAAACTTTATTTGAGAAATATATCACGACATGTTTCGCTAACACAGTGTTTTGAATACTCCATTTAAATCACTGTTGAAGATGCTACTGTGTTAGCGAAACATATTTTTATATGATATATTTATCAATATAACTTGAAGTTACTTGAAAATGGCCTTATAAGCTGAAACCGGTCGTAACGAATAAATAAACACAGTAGAAACTAGACAAAAGTATTTTCTTTATTCTATATTCAACATGAATTTATCAAATAAAATTTGTGAAGATCAAATCGTAATGTGTAGTTTATGCAACAATTAGTTATTGATGCCAAATGTAGATTTGTTCAAGTGCCTCCAATAATGTATTGAGAAATGGGTTGAAATGAATCGAAAAACGATAGAAACCATAATTCAACTTGACTTTCCGAGAAAAACAGGGTCACATAATCATTAAAAGCTTATTTGACCACAGTTAAGTCGATAGATAAGTCTCTTACTTCGAGGGAAACTTTGCTTTCAAGTTTCCGTACTGTCTATGGAAGTGACTTGAGGCTAGGTATCTCCTATTTTTTTTGTTTTCACAATTAATATTTGTAAATTTTGCTGAAATGTTCTGCTCTCGTGCTGAAGTATTTATATCATACCTACTTCCTACGTTATAAAATTTCACCCACAGTTTTCACCAAAATATTACGTAAAAATAAATAGTAAATCAGCATAATCCTACTTGTTCAGATTAGGCGAAGTATATTGTTACTTTCTCTTTCTCTAACTTTATAACTTATAAAATATTCAGTTTGGAGTTGCGGAAAGCTCCCGCGTGGAAATTTAAAGATCGAGAAAAACTTTAGAAGCAACGGTGTTATTCTGAATTTAATGTTTCGTTATTGTAATGTGGTATATAACTTCGGAAAAACTTCATGTTTGCTTTTGAGGAAATTGATTCCAACCGAATTTGCGATGATTATTAAAAACTAGTGGACCAAATTACGAACGATGATGTGACATATTCAGTTGAATAGATAATAGTTTGAAAAACTAAAAAAAACACGCTTTCATAGCAACACAAACTAAAAAATAAAAAAAGATTCGAAACCAATTTAAGACTGTGTTCAACATCGATAATAAGTCCTATGGCTTGATATAACCAATGGTTTTTAATATGTCTAGAATCAGAATGAATCTATTTACAAAAAAATTAATTTTGTTGTGAAAAAGCGTGGGGTGCTACATATCCATTTTTATAAATACTTGGTTAGGAGCTGTTTGCCATATTGGCACCCCAAGCTCTTTAACAAAAAAATAAAGAGATTCATTTTGATTTCAGACTTATTCAGAGTTATCAGTTACATCATGTTGAACACAATCTTAAATTAGTCTCGAATTATTTTAATATTTTAGTTCATGTTGCTATTAAAGGGCGTTTTTTTGTTTATTCAAACTATTATTTATTTTCCACTTTTTAGTTTGGCTTGCTATTTCAAACCCATTTGTTCCAATATAAAATATATCCGCTTGTACAGACAATGACATTGTGTGAAAAAATTATTCAATCCTGGCGATCCTGATCAGGATAATGAGACTTATGAAATTATTGTCACCGATTCATGGTAAGTGAAAAAAGTTTAAAATACATATGTTCGTTCAAAGTTAGTCGAAATCGAATCCAAAGGAGTTGGTTACAAACAAACATACAAGTGAAGCTAATATAAGCGTGTTAATAAAAATCAGTCGTGATTTCCATAGAGCAGAAAAATATCTAGGTATCTGGTAGATGAATAATCTCCCTGGTTGATTGTTCGAAGAATGATGTGAATTTGAGAAAAAGAGCGAAAATTTGACATGAGGCGACATTTATTATTATCAATACATAATTCAATGAAATAACAAACACTTACACTATATCTAGATTGCCTGATCGCCTGAGGCCAATTACTTGCTGCAGCTGAAAAATGGTTTTTTGATGTCCAGCCAACTGCACTTTCGAACGGAACGTCTCCGATATGTCCCTGGAACAGAAATTGAAATATCAGCGAAAATTTGAAAGTAAATACGGAATAATTCTATATATTCCACACGCAAATTAGCACACCTTGAGAAAGAGACCAACAGAAACGATTCCTCAAAACTAGGGGTCGAAGGCCCGACGATACTCTGAAGCTTCTATTCAGTCTTCTAAAATGATGATGAATATAAGTTTCGTGAAAACTCCATCTAGATACTTTAGCGGTCCGATTTCTGTGGTAAACTGTATGATCTGATAACTCTTTAAGAAATTGTAACACCCTCACGATCCTAATGATATACTGTAGGTTCGGATGATCTGAACTCCCAAATACTCGCCAATATGTAACCATATCGGTAACATTCATGACTTCGTGTTTGTACACAAACCTCTTCCTCCAGATTTGAACCAGTATCAAAAGAGAGGGAGGCCAGTGGATGAGTTTACTATGAGTTGGATATTTTTATAGCCAAAAATTCTTGAAGGCTTAGTTCTGCCAATTGTATATAGATGTCTTTGGAATTGGAGTTGGAGGTTGAGAGGTGGAGGTGAAGAACTCTCTACGTGGCAGGTATCAATACAAACAACGAAATAGTTGGTTATTGGATCTGTCGAATGAAAACAAAGTTACTGTTACAAATGTGCTGACCGCCGTAATGTAACTCTATTTTTTCGAAGTAGCGGAGTGTAATCGGGAGGTGCATCACCAGAGCAAAACCCGAAAAATGAAGCATCTTTATAGATTATACTTTCTCCAACGGTTTGCAGGCCAGAGACTTTTGAGCCTGGAGTATCTACATATCAGAATGATACTGGTAGGAAATCATAATAAAGAAAAGAGAATTGAAACTTTCTATGTTTTTTACTACTTTTATTTTGTAACTAACGTTACTGTAGTTTCGTCCTATAACTATAAAAATAGTTTACTGTATAAGTTTGAAAATGTCTCTCTAGGACGAAACTGCAGTAACGTGAGTTAGAAATAAAAGTGGTAGAAACCATAGAAAGTTTCAATTCTCTTTTCTTCATTATGATAATGAAACATTTTTCACTCTATTAACTTCACCAAAGACGCATTCCTCTACAAAGTTGCTCTCCCAGTTCAACTGAGGAAGTAACTGTGATTTCAGATCACCTTCTCTGTGTGATTCATCATCAAGTAAAATTGAATAATGGAGCATTATTCATTAAAGTATCTGCCCGATAAAATTTTTTGACATTCGACGAGGTGACATGATTTCTGTTACTGATGAATTGAAATCCGTTCAATGAAAATCTTACATCACAGTCACAGGAACCATTCGACCTCTGCGACTATGTAAGGATGAGACAATGCATTAGGTCTTTCTCAATAATTTCGAAGACTCCAGCTCAATCAAAGGCTTGATCATGGCCTATTAAAATGGCGTCTATAAAAATGCCAGATTATTTCGAACATAACAATATTGTCAAAGTGAGAGTGCATATCGCCTTAGATCAGAGAGATATAGTGGAGGTGAAATTTCATGGATGAATCTGACTCTCCAATGACATTATTCCGAGGTTTTTTTGTCAAAAGATATGTTGGATCATGTAATAAAAATCAACCTGTAAGAATCAATGAACATGTCAAACGATAACACGATGATGAATGAATGAGTGAAATTCGTAGAAAAAAAAAACAACTCAAGATACCAACTCTTCAGAAAAAAATGTGTTATATTTCTGTGATTGAAAAGTTGCCAGTGTGCCGCTGGCCTAATGCAAAGTGAACATATTCCCAGAAAAATCACCTAAATCAATCGGTCTCTGCATTCATTATCCGAATTCAGTTTACTGAAAGAACAATTCAACGGAGTGAGTAATACGTACCAATAAAATGGAATTCATATTTCAAAGGCCACATAAATAATTTGCAACGAAATATCAACACGCGGCGATACATGCAACAGGTAAATACAGCCCGCACATTTATTGATAATAAAAATGTCACAGAATTTTAATTATCGTTACTGTTCAGTGCTACTTTTCACGTCGTTTTGGGGCTTAATATCGAATAGTAGGACTTTGTTCAGTAACCCTGTGGAACACCTATGTTGATATAAGCTAATGTAGAATTTGTTACCCTCAACTCATTGCATTGTTCATTTCTCAAACATAGAAACTGTTTGCGATTTTGTAAAAAGCTTGTAATCCATGTAAGTGCATTATCTCTTACACCATAATGGTATAGTCTCTTTATCAAAATATTATGATCCACACAGTCGAATGCCCTGCGGAGATCACAAAATATTCCAACAGGGCACTCGCCAGCATCAATATGGCGCGTTATTTCACTATAGAAGCGATGTACTGCAGATGTGGTTGACTTTCTCCGTCTGAACCCATGCTGATTTTCCGAGATTATTCCGTTAGAATCAAGAAAGTATGACAGGCAGTCTAAAAATGAGTATTCAAAAATTTTTGAAAATATAGATGGTATCGTTATTGGCCTATAGTTAAAAATTATGTCGCGATTTTCCATTTTATGGATGGGAACAACTTCACCCACTTTTATCATACTTGGAAATTTCCCTTCAGCGAAAGATAAATTAACCAGGTATGTCACAGGAGAAATAATGTGATGTAACACAGTTTTTACAATGAAAGGCGGTATTTCATCAAAACCAGAAGATTTTGAATTTTTCAAACGAGATATCAGTAATTCGTATAATTCGACATTTGTGAATGTATAGAGATTCATTTTTAGACTAATATCAACACAATCGCCTGTATCAAAATCATATTTTTTTGTTTATGTAATGTTGTTTATATGGATTTATATTCATTCGTTTATTGAAAATTATATAAATGACAGATAAAATCTACCCTCGTATTAACATGAAAGTGTCTCCACGGGTTTTCGGGATACTGGACTATTAGGTTATTTATGTAGCTACACAACATATAAATGGTGTACTAATAAATAACGAGTTCACATAATTGGTGTGTTGTAAAAACTTTTGCGGATATTTTCACCACAATCTTCCTCAGGAGACTGTGAGAACTAATCCTTCAATCGAAAGTGGGATTGAGGTAAAAAGATATCTCATTTGATCAGGTCATCGAAGACTCTTTCCAACATTTTTTATTTTTTGACGTAGAATTCCAAAAAAATGAAGTCAATATGAAGAAAATTGATTTTCATAAACTCGTAAGTGAAATTCTCATAAGGCTTCTTGTGGAAAAAGAGCACAGCTTTAAAGACTGGGCCCCACAAAGTGGGGATAATGAAAGACATTCACATTTAAAATTCAACCATTCCCTAACGTTTCACTAGAACAAGTACTTGGGGGAGTTATGTATCTGCAAGTTTGATGAATTGTTATCCTAAAGTGATTACATAAAATCGAACGGAAGAATTAGGTGTCTTTATGATATACTGACCAATAGCAAAGGTTTTTTACTATAACAGGAACTCATCCCCTCCATAACGATCACTTTATTACAGATGTCCAGTGTCTTGTAACATTTGCCAGTAAATATGTGTTATGATATTTTCTGCCACACAAATTCAACAGCCCCATTCAGAAAAACCTAAACAAACACCCATCTGAAAAATTAATTCGGGATATACAGGGTGTAACAAGTACGTTGAATTATTCAAATGACGTATTCCTGACACAATTGTAAGAAAAAAGTATATATGAACTTGTGCCAGGAAATGTTTCGTTTTGAAGATACAGTGTTTCGAAATTTGAATTTTTTTGTTCGTTTTTTAAAAATCACTTATGCAAAAAATAAGGTATCTGCACGAAATTTGGTGCCCGGGTGTTTTTTTGACGTTTACTTCTTTTCACGAAAAAACCTAATTTTCACACCTTTTCCAAATAAAAAAGGCACACTTCCTGAACAACGCTGGAGGAGATCGTTTTTGAGATATTTATAATTGTTTATATCGATGCATATTACTTAGCTCCTAGACGCTAAGTGAAGTTGCTAAGAACATTACAAAATCTGAGTATGTGGAAGATCCCTTTTCAACAATTTGTATCTCGAAAACGAATTAATTTTCGAAAAGTTGTTTTTTTTGACGAAATCCACCACATAGGTAATTCGATTTTTTAATGTTCTCAGCAACTACACTTAGCGCCCTAGAAGTTGAGTAATATACATCGATATAAAAAATTATAAATATTTATCTGGAAAACGATCACCGTTGTCGAAAAAGTGTCCTTTTTTATAATTGTAAAAGGTGTGGGAATCAGGTTTTTTCATGAAAAGTACGAAAAGTTCACTGTCAACATGAAAATCAATACGAAATTATGATTTACTATTTCAAAAGAAAACCGGGTACTAAATTTCGTTCAACAACTTTTTTTGCAAAAGTTAGGATCAATATTGCTCTGGCTCCAAACTAACTTCTATGGCTTTGTTTCTCACTATTTCATTTGGATTGTTCCTTTTTTCATTTGGTACCGATCCTCTGTTCCTAAATTCAGTTAGGGGTTCAGTAATGTATTTTCGGTCAATAGGCTGCAATGAACATAAGTAATTCGATGATTAGAATTTGGTGTGAATTGAATCTATCTTAATCACTTCTCCCTCACCAGAACAAAAATGTTGTCTCCCGACGCGTGTTTCGCCAACCAAGTTAGCATCTTCAATAGAAACAACTGCAATATTAGCACAACTACCGTTACCATTAGTATTATATAAATTGTATATTATTATTTAATATGAACAACTCACTTTGCATAAATAAGTTCTAGTTGAGTATTTTCAATGAATTCTTCTCATAAAGTACTCTTTTTGATGCCGAAACAAGTTTTTCAACACTTATTGGCCCATACAGCTACTATATTTCAGAAGTTTATTCGATATTTCCTCTTTAAATAAAGCTTATTATATTTCAGACTTCATGATCCTGAAACGTCTATACATTCATAAAATGTTAATTAGTCTTCAGAATTAGTTCTATCTCTCATATCTCTCTCCTATAGTTCAATAAATAATAATGATGAATTAGTGATTTCCAATGTTCAGGTATTGTTGTTTATTGGTAACAATTCAAATTTACTAACAAATGAAGAAACTAATGATTTCGAACTCAAGGCCTATGCTATTATTTTACGGAAAAAAATTGTTCAACCAACATAAACAATTTCGTATTGCAATCGAATTGCAATAAACATCAGTTCACGAAATTAATGAAGTATTGAAAACGTCTCCATAATAATATATTTCAAGAATTATTTATTGTTCGAAAACTGAAATATTTATTAGAAGAGTGAATTTTGTGTTCCGAAATCACTTTCCAAACATCAATATGTTTGTTCTCAAATTGTGTCGAATCATAATGATTTTGTTGATGTATTTCTACTCAAACAAACGTTGGATGCTATAATAATAATTTTGTTTAGAAATGTAGCACTGAAAATAGTGAACTGATTTGACAGCTGCTACAGTTATTTTCATCAAAACTAGCATAAGCTCAACACAAATCACACGTCACTGAACTGGGCCTGGCATTGTTCAAATTGAGTTGGAATTTTTTGATGTTTTCTCTTTGTACTAGTCTACAATATATCTGGTCCTCATTCTTCAGTTTTCGTATTTGATATTTTTGAAACATCGTCTGTTTGAATAGAACTGGCCGATACTTGATGAAAATCCATAATAAAATTCATTAATACCGTTTGTTGCATGGTTTTCACTATAAAGGATTTTACAAAAACTGCGACACATGTTTCGCTATACAGTAGCTTCCTTACACGTTAATGATAAGTAACTCCTTAATAACAACTATTTCATACCCTAACTACCTACCTGTAAAGGTCAGGTATAAATTCATTAACTATATGAATAAATTAAATTTCCGAAATATCATAATTATACCTAACTTTTCGTACCTGGAAATAAACAGATTTAATAATGGCGCATCATTCAGTTCAGTTTGATCGTTCATAACATATTGGGAGTTTGAAATTTGTTCATTTCTATACTCTCCAACAGGTTAAGTTTTAAACCTTTCTTCATGATTGAACTCATGTCCCACTATGATTAAATTAGTGGCATCTGTGGAGTTCATTTCTCCAAAATAAAAACTATGTATGTGTTCCTTCATGCGGACTTTGAACGTTCTTCCAGTTTGACCTATATAAAACATCGGGCATGACCCACACGATAATTTATACACTCCAGGTTTCTCTGAAAGTGAACTTTCATCTTTGTTATTCTTAATGTGCATGCCTAAGTTGTTGTTGGTTTTGAAAGCAATATTTACACATTTGTTCTGCAGAAAATTTGAATTATTCGTAGTGGGTTGGCCTAATTAGGTTAAGGTTTCATCCTCATCTCTTCTAATTAGGTAAAATTCCTTCAAAGCTAGGCTGTATAATTTTTTGATAATAGAGAATGTATTAGACTGTTATCGTAATCATTGTTGTCGTCTATTTGTTTTCTAATGTTCAGTTCTTTATTGAAATTCGCTAGTGACAAAGAAACATTTATCAATCTGTGGATCATACTGTTGAATGCTGCTACTTTGTGCTGATACGGATGGGTGGACGAATTATGAATGATATATGTATGTGCTGGTTTACTCTGAATTGATAAATTATGTTTATTGTTAACTTTCGTTATTGTCAAGTCCAAAAAAATTATAGAGTCGTGGAGGATGGAGAGATTTAATTGCAAGTCATTCTGTGACAAACAAACCATAAGCGAGTCTAATATTTCCTATTTCACTACAGGAATGATAGACCTTTCTTCCAATAGATACTCTACAGGAGTAATTGATTCATTCGAAGGTAGGTAATATGTTAGAGTATAAAACAGTATAAAACACATGTCGCGGTTTTTGTAAAACCCTTTATAGTGAAAATCATACAATAAACTGTATTTATTATTTTTTTTATCGTCTGTTTATTGATTCAACAGATTCACACTATGAGGGATATCAATTATTCAAAGAAGTCGCCCCGGAGTGCCAATTAATTTGTATTGTTGCTGTTTTATAATTTCACAAACAAAAATTATTCAATAATCATCATCTGATCACTGAGAGAAGAAGTCGTTTCGCTTGTTGTGGAAATATAACTTCACAAATTAAGCTAATAGATGGAACAAACTCTGAAGTCATAGTTTCGCATCTTGAACTACATGAGGTTATTTTCACTTTCTCCGTACAATGAATCATTGCCAAGCTTGTAATAAAGTATCGTAATGGATAAGCCGAAAAAACTAAAATCGTTCGCAAGGAAACCAATTTATAAAATATTTCCCATCATTTCATTCATTAGGGGAAGGTGATTGTTCAGTGGCTGGTAAAAAGCGGGACCGTTGAAAGCGGCGAGCAATATTTTGCTTTTATTTTCCTATTATAAGGGGATTAGGCAACCCCTATTGACCTTGGAGCGAACTGGAGCTAGCAAACTTCCCGGAATTTTGTTTGGTCACTTTTTGAGCTCTTTCTAATTTCCCTTATCCGACTCAATAAGAAAAAATGTCTAATGTTTCCCATCCAAAGCACCCCTTTGCTGATTAAGTGAACTGGGGGCGGTTTTTCACGGCGTTGCAGAGATATTTGCCAGCGTCAGCATCCCTGGGTAATGAGATATGGAGAAACGATTCGCAATAAATATAAGTTACGTTTCGACCCTTGTTTACCAAGTTAGAGACGTGCCATTGTTTTTCTGTCATTCAAATTGGGGTATTTTCTTTCGAAACATTTCTGAAAGTTTGTAAGGGGTGCATTATTATACCACCAGATAAGCGAAAATAGTTGTTATAAGTACTTCTTGCTATAGTGCATGATTATGATATACGAGAAGGATGAGGGCGACTAATTCATATTTTCCAAAGGCAAGATACTTAAAAAAATATTTCTGATATATTATAATGTATGCATAGAATGATAACGAATTTTGAATTAAAATGTCTCTTTGATTTTCTTGCAATCCTTACTTACAGAATATGAAAAAACATAAATACGAAGTTGTGAATGACTGCTTCTTTACTAAATTCACTTATTGTAAGTGATCACATATGTGACAATAAAAGCAAATTTTTCTTGTACAGATTTTCGAAAAAACAAAAATATCATCAGTATTAAAAACTGTCAAAAAAACTACACCTATATAGATTAAAATATGTTATATCACATATGTGATGCTTTTTGCTATTTCTAAAGATTCCTCAAACAATAATCGTGTTATAAATGTTCCCCTTCAGCAGAAATATTCTACAAATCTATCATCTCTAATCCTGCATCGTCGTCATATTCAGGCTGGTTTTCAAATCAAAACATCTATACTATCTATCTTACTAATATTATAAATGCTAATATTTGTGAGGATGGATAAATGTATATATATGTATGTATGTATGTTTCTGGCTCTTCCACGCCTAAACGAAGAAGCTTCACATAAATACAGCTTATACGTAAGAATAATATATAATTTTGATCATAATATAACGAAAAGTAGATATTAGGTAAGTCGAAAAAATTTTTGCTATCTTGACGTGCGCTACCTATACCGTTGGAATTACATGAAGATTATGTACCGTAAGATTGTTCGTCTTAAATTTTCTAAATAAAAGTCCGCGATAGCATATATCTACCTCTCATGTGGTAGCCATTAATACTGAGCTATAAACAAAATTAAAAAAATTATACAATTTTCGTTTTAAGTATTTAATATAGATAAACTTTGTCTTTTACACTGAGTAATTTGGGCGAATCGGTTGAAAGTTATCACGATAAGATTAACTTGGCGCTACGCAGTAAAGCATTACGACTCGCATCTACCGTAAGACGACGGGGCACGATGCGCGGGGGTAGAGGAGTGGTCTAAGCAATGAAGCGCCATCGCCGACAACGCGATCCGAACGCGAGCAGACGTGTGAGGGCAGACGTCGTTGACGGTTGTTTTAGTTTGGCCAAATTTCTTCATAGGTTACATAATTCGATTCTAAAAGCTATTCTTTACTTAGTGCAGTTGTCATATTTTTTTAGTTACTGTATTTTTGAAGTAAAAATATAAATTACTAGCTGTTGCCCGCGGCTTCGCCCGCGTACAATTTGGTTTGTCACATTAAGTTTCGTGAACAAATAGTTACAAT
>NW_019290604.1:193552-239889 GCF_000500325.1 Leptinotarsa decemlineata | reverse complement strand
ACCTCGAATATTACGGAAGATACGGGGGTGTTTCCATAAGAAGTGAGACAAATTCGGATTTTTCAGGACTGAAATTTTTTCAGGAGAAAAGTGTATCCGTAGTAATTTGGTAGTCCTAATCATGAATCTGAAGAAATTTTGAGCCTATTTTGCCCCCTAATATGTTTTACCGTAAAAGTGGGGTGTTCCATCGCGAGTGGCGGACAGTGTATATCATTTTGGCCAACCCCATGCAAGTGGTAGGAGCATTTTGAGCATTTCCATCAGTACTGAAAGTTTCATCGTTCTACCTCGAATATTACGGAAGATACGGGGGTGTTTCCATGAGAAGTGAGACACACTGTATACCTCATTGATGGGTTTCGTATTTGAGTGGAATTGGCCAATGGCAAAAACTTTATAGAGAAAAGTTGATTTTTCAATGGACAGAGACTACTTGACTTTCTGATTCTTCTTTATTATATTGAGAATGGGAAACTTCTATACAAAGAATATTACTGTTTCAACCCAGTCATAATTATTCATGGTCACCATCTACTGTATTTTCTCATGAGACTATCACGTCAGGAATATCGATAAAGCGATATAACAGAGCTGGGCTTTATTCCGCGACCAAAAAGATATTTCACCCGTATGTGGTTTCTGATTATGTATATGTTCCAAATTATATGTATATGTTCAAAATAACTGTATTCTTCGAAGTTTCTACATTCCATAGAAATAAGAGCCAATTTCATCATAATCGATCTTTCATTGATAATACCTATTAGAGCATTACAATAGTCATTTCTTTGAGTTTCAAAGATACCTTTTTGGTTGTATCACATCAGACTCGTGAACTCTTGATTGACTAGGAGCTGGGAAATATTCACAATAAATTCGGCACCTCGGTGTCTAGGATATGAACAAACAGCCAAGCTTCAAATGAGTGAAAACCAAACTAAAAATGTGGAAATTTGACAAAAGTTTTTTATCTGTAACGAATTGTCTAAATACCATACCATATATCTAACTTCGTAATTGTTGTTGTTCCATACAATCGATTATCCTCATATTTTGAGCAAAAGAAGTAAGAAAAAGTAGGTACTCTAAGTGTTAGTAAGATCGTCAATGAAATCTTGGATTTTCAGATATTAGAAAAATCTTAAGTTTACTAGCTGTAGATTTGAAACTTATTAGTCTTCTATTCACATCATACTCTGAGAATGTCAATTTTTCAGCTTGTCTCGACTGAGACAGCTGAGTACGGCTAGTACTCTTTTAGCTCCGCTTGAGAAAGGCTGTACCGATCCTAAAATCAGTCCCAGTCACCCGTAACCATGTTTATGCATGTTGCTCTGCATAACGCTTATGTATATTTGTTCTGTTATTACTCTACGTCAAATAAATCGACATGCATAAATACAACGAACTATTTTCTCAAAACACAACATGAAACCAGATCGCGAATTATTGTTAAACACCTTATATTTCATTGTGAGAAAATAAAAGATCTCGACAATTTGCTGGACAAAATCACGTATACTTGTATTCGCAGTATTAAACACGCTGGTATCGTGAAAGACTATGCATTTACAGTGGACTTCCTCACATTGAATTGAGCTACATAAGCATTGCTGATTCAACTCGCCAGAAGTATCGAGAGTGCTTGCTTTCTTTACGCAGGTGTCTTTGTTTTGATGGTATTAGTTAACTAACACGTACAAGAACTCATGTCACAGAATAAAGAAAACTTGAGTTTTCAGTCGTCAAGCATGAATGCATGAAATATGCTCAGTGGACAAAATGAATTGAAGTCTCATTGAAAAAAGTTTAATACAAAATTTATGAGAAATATAAAAGTCCACAACGTCTCATGATAATAATCATACAATTTTCGCAATAAAGTTTATTTCGCTACACTGGCACTGTAGCAAAATGCGCATTAAATCGATTGGACTGGTACGGGTCAGAAGCATTGATGACATATCTTATATACACATTTCAATTTCAACTCTCAACTAAACTTCTGGTTCCTTGCGTTCAAAAAGAAAATTCCCAAGTAGTTGAATGAGGTGGAGGAACAAAAGACGTAATACTCATGGCTACTTCGTAAGCCTCCTGTCTTGATGATTAGGATTCATCACTCTCTCTAAACATCAGTAAATTGTCGTGAGGAATAAATGAATGAATAAACGAACAGATTTTCAGGGGACTCACCAGGTGTGATACTGGGCTTTCCAATGATTCCTTTAGTCTTGTCATTTATTCAATCACCACATTCACCAGGAAAAAAAATTCTTACACAGGCAACTGCAAACAGTGAATAATCCCGAAGAAATATACAAACATGGAAAAGGGGAACTAATACAATCTGTATACCACCAAATTAAAATAGTTTGCCAAATAAATTATCAGAAACGTTATCATAATCAAACCTAACAGGCGATAATTGAATTATTATTATTTGCCGATGAATAATCTTGTTTTTTTTGTTTTGTATATCATCGGCACTGAACAAACGAGAATCGGATATTTTGTCGAAAGTTAAATCGGAAGTTGCTTCCACAAACTATGAATCAGTCTCGTTCAATCGAGATGAACCAGAAAGCCAGATAACCTTGAGAACATTGGTGAAAATTTGTGTCAATTCACTGTTGAATTTCACAGAATAGTTTATACATCTCTCCACAAGAGAATGAGAACTATTTGAATGATCAGTTCAATGATTACTATTGGAGTGTCAACAGAAGTAATTTCGAAGGCAATCAGCAGAAACGGTATTTTTTTCAGGAAGAGGATTCAAAATGTTATACAATAATAAAAACACTGAAACAGTGAAAATATATAAACAGATACTTGCAGTATTCTTTTATCATCACCGAATCCTACTGTACTTGACAAAATGGTCTGTATAAGTTGGACCTAGGAGCATTCTGAACATATCCAGAATTGAGAAGTTTGAAGAAAATGGATGGTAAAGTCTGAATTCCTGAACTATCTTTCATAAATAAAAAAATACCACTCAAAGAAGGAGACAAAAACACTAGAACTTCATAAATTTCGAATGAATGGACTGTATTTTCGTAGTAGACGGTGAGTGTGTGAATGGTTTGAAATTTTGATTGCCACTGTTGGCCGGTTATTCTCGTGATAGTTTGAAAATTACATCATATTGCCTCAACATCGTTTTTGTTGATCTTAGGAATCAAATCAGTTATTTGTTTGCCATTGAAATTAGTCACGTTTTGACCATTTGGTCGAGATTTGTTTGCTCAATACTTGTCATAGTCCTGAGAGTTTCATCGTTCCACCTCGAATATTAGGGAAGATACGGGGGTGTTTCCATAAGAAGTGAGACAAATTCGGATTTTTCAGGACTGAAATTTTTTCAGGAGAAAAGTGTATTTACGCATTTATAATATAACTGGGAGTAGGATAAGTAAGATAACCAATGTATTTCATTCCAATCCTTTCAGTTTTTTTTGCTGATGCTATTCAATATTGCTTCCATATCCACCGTATTCACCAGATGTTTCTCCCAGCCACTACTGATTGTTCGCAGACCTTAAAAAAATGCTTGAATACGTAAGAGGTTTTCATCAACTATAATCAACCAAATCCATCACATATTTATTAAAATGAATTTGAGACTCAACTTCTTCAGAATTGAAGTAATTATGTTGTGTCTGATGACTGCCGTAATTGACTGACTGATAGGTAAAACTCTCCTGGAATATATTTCAGTTTGTAAATTGATGACTAGTATTCAGGTTGAATTATTACACCTCAATAATTTTTTATCTGTTCAATATTATCAATAATTCATTCAATGTGAATGATTCCAAAAATGAAACTATACTTGAAAATTGGATAGTGGTTTTTGCTGTGATCATAAAATTATATTTTCTTTGTTTATACGCTACTGAGAGAGTTATCTATTGCCCGTTTCTTGAAAACAGCTACGGAAAAAAGGAAAGCCATCATTCACAGAAGGAAGAAAATTTGCAAAAGTATGCAGTTTAGTTGATAAAGAGTCGCGTAAGACCGTGAATGGAGGGCAAAACAATCGAATCCCGAGAAAAGCTGCAAACTCAAGGTTTATATTTTATAACGTAGCTGAAGGGAAAATTCATTGTATTTTAGTAATTCATTTGAAAAAATTCTCTCCGACGGAAAGGTTCAGTGGTAAATTGAATGTTTCCATTGACTTTTCTTCAGATGGATTAGATATGAGCAGTTATGCAGCAGAGAATGTGGCTCCTTGTCATTATAATCTATATGCACTTTCAAATCACAGTGGGAATACTTACAACGGACATTACACAGCATATTGCAGACACCCATATAGTGGCACATGGCATGAATACAACGATTCATAGGTGTTCCCAATTTCGCCAAAATCAATTGTGAGGCATATGTCCTCTTTTATGAAGAGGAGGGAACGAAGCAGCACCTTTGATGTGTGTGTTTTTTTTTCCTTCTTTACTTTTTTTTATTCTTTCCTTTTTTCTTAATAATCTTAGTTCTTTGAATTGATTTGTATTTCTAGTTGTGTCACAATATATATATTCTCCAGATTAAAGTTATACTTTTCTTCTTCGTATACAGGAGAATATTATATCGAAGTTTCCAAATATATATCTTTTTTTTTCAATTCACTGGGAGACATGAAGTTTATTATGTTTACTAGGGATTTAAGGAGTAAATCCTAAAATCCTTCTTGATGCTCTTGCAGGAAACGCCAATATACCAGACTTTGATGCCAATATGGAGTAGTTTATGATTTTGATATACGATGGAATTTGTATATTTCTTGTAACAAAATATTGAACTTCTATTCATAATTCTCAATAAAAATTACTTGAGCATTCTTAAAGATGATTACATAAATCCACAAACGGAATCGCTAATTGCGCTCATTGTTGTAAATGAAAAACACGTTGAGAGATACATTTTTCTTATGAATGCAAAATGGAAGAAGTAAACTGATTGAGGAGTTCATACCAAGGACGCCTCATACATATTCATAGATTTGTTTATTTTGTTATTTATAAATGTCGATGAGGATCTGTTTTACGAATTGAATGTAGTTGGTGTATTATTTCGAGTAATCAGCATTGAAAATATTGCATACACAGGCGTAGTCTTGGGGGAAAACAGATGACTGAACTGAAAAGTTAAAAAATGGGTGTCGAAATATGTGTTTTTCATGCCCAGAATTATTTTTTGTTGGAAACCTTTCAATATTTCAGAAAAATGTTGAAAAAAATATATATAAGATCGACGCCTTCCATATTTTTATTATATTGAGATATCAGGTATGGTTGGGGTACATCAATTTTAGCTTTTTGTTGTGCAGAATATCTTTTTGATGTTTGAAGCGGTGTAACACCAAATTCATTGGACATCAGAGTAACTACACTATTGTCATTCCACTGTACGGAAATGATATTATTCTTTATATCCGAAACAAAATTATGAGCTCCTCTTACTTTCTTCTTCATTGTCTTTTTGTTTTCCAGCGGACAGGTGTCGGTACGATTTTCTTTTACTGTACCTGTACCACCAAATCCAAATCTTCCTAATTAAGATATCAAAGTGGCATTTGTGAAAAAGTTATCAAAGAATAAAGAAAATGATAAGTTTTCTTAATAATTTTTTAATATATCGGAAAACTGCAAAACCACGGATTCACCCAATCCTACATCTGAAACTTCTTATTCCCTGGTATACATCAAAATTGATATAATAGTCATAAACAGATCGTTACAATCCTCATCACCGGAATCAGCATCTGTATCAAATCCGTTATCTTTAGGAGGTGTAATGATAAGATCACTGGACATCTCAGCATCATCATCAAGCTTCTCTATTTATTCCAACAGTTCAGCTGTAGTGAGCGTTTTTTCCTGAAATAACATACTAAAATTTGCCCAAGGGGTCGATAACTACCCATGTAAATTATTTTTCAATTTTCAAGTTATGAATAACGTAAATCTTCATTCATTTCACTAGATTTCAATGAATTGGGTATCTAAGTTCCCAGTTGTCACTTAAAATGGATGACTAAAAAGATTAATGCTCACTCACCAATATAATTTGTGATTCATGTTTTCAAAATTGCAATGAACCGATTTCACCTCTATATCCCTTCTTACTGGTTCACTGCAGAACAAAATCGAAGAATTCAGACGAAAGTTGGAATGATGACTGAACAAAAAACTAAAGATTTCATCTCAACTTGTAGCGACTAGTGCGACAGAAATTAAAAAGAGCGTTGGGTCATTAATGACCCTCTGGGCACAAATAGGTTAACCAGTTGTCGTTTCTCTATGTGCGATTCCTAGCACGGGTTGAATAATATGCAGTAAACACGATCGTCCCAGAGTTGAGATTGAACCGACATTCACAATAGCGCGGTGGTTTGGTCAATGGAACTCATTAACCGGTTGACAGCTGTTGTCGAAAATAACACTATTTGATTGTGATATTAAACATCTGATCATCAAAAATATACGTTTTACTTCAATTTTGATGCATCTCTTATCAATTCGTATATTATCACGTACTGAACTTAGCACCAAAAATTCTTTTTGGTGTTACTACAGGCAATTATCCTTGGATGAACTTTTTGAAAACAGCTGACGTTTCAGAAAAAGTAACGTATTCTTTTCCAATCATGCAAATTCAGATCATTTTGGTGGCGAATCTTCAGATCTATGAGTAATAATCGAATGATTTCATATTAAATGTGGTGGAATTGGTCGATACTTCAGGAGATCAGGAGTAAATAAGCTGACTTGTGGCTCTTGCCCAAAACTGTATATTGGCCAAACAGGGAGACTATTTTCACAAAGAATTAAAGAGCATACAAGTAGTTTTGTAAGTTAAAAAGACCAATTCCACATCTGCAAACCACCTTTTAGCAGAAGGACATGAGTTCAATTATGAATACGATGTGTTACATTTAGAAGAGAAGAGTTTGAAACTCAATCTTCTAGAATGTTCAGTAATCAATAGATGCAGGAATTCGGTAATTAACTGAATGCTCAATTGGAATTGAATAACTCCCCGTTACTAAATATTTTTTCAAATGTGGAAACTAGGACATTGGCTCAGGTAATTTAATTCATTACAAACTTAGGTAAAAATCAGGTACTTGAAATATAGGTACTTCAAATTATAGAATGAGGTATATTCAGCATTGAATATGTAGAATTAGTTGGTATGATGACTGGTCATCACCCGAAGACGATTGTGGATACTAACAATCGAAACGTCGTGGAGTAACTTGGTTTGGAATCTCTTAATTTTTTATTTTTATTTTTTGTTTAATTGTTCTATTTTTCACTTGTATTTTATTTCACTCTAATTTTATTTCAGGGTTTTTTTGCATAATATATTTGTTACTTTCAGCTATTCTTTTTAATTTTTAATTTGATTTGGTTCTTTCAGGGATTTCAAATTATTTTATATGTTATTAGACAATGGAAGTCCGAACTGATTAAATTCATCATGAAACATTGTCAATCACCTTCAAACAGATGATATATCATATTTGCTGATCAATAGGGCCATATCACCTAGTTTGTAGCAATTTGATGCATTCAAAAGTGATATTATCACATTACTGCATATTATAAAACAAAGCTCCTTTTTTGCTTCTATCTGTCGCCATAAACTCGAAAACTACTGAACGGATTTTCATACGGTTTTCACCAATGGACGAAATTATTCAGAAGGAAGGTTGACGTTTATAATTCATTGATTTTTTTTGTAAATTGGTTGAAATATGACGTTGTTATCCATGAGAAGTCGGGGGCGCCGTTACTACTTGTGCGAAGCCGGGTATTTGTCTCAGAAAACGCTGCCTAATCCTTTAGATATATACCAGCATTATTTCCTACCTATTATTCTCCTTTCATAGCTCTACAGAAAATTCCGCTATCTTATAAGGGTAGCTTACTATACCAAGCGGCTCCACACACACATCGATGCGATAAGCGTGATGAAGAATGTTGCGATTGCGTTAGTTTTATTCAACGTAGCGAATCACTCTGAAGATTTAGGTCACATTTTTTGTGTTGTCTTTAGGAAGATAGGAACTCACCTATTCTAGAATTCGAATTGATGGTTGTGAACATTCTTTCGATGAATTTTATCAAATGCCATTATTATTAGTAACAAGTTGGTGTGACACTTCAACCGAAAAACATAGGAAATATATACTCTGTTATCCGTACAAAGCCAAGGCGGTTCGTTAGTTGGTCTAGAGTAAATTTAAAATGAGTTAATCAATAACAGCAGAGATGTTGAAGTCCAAACTTTTTCATGTTTGAAAAAGTAATTTCGTGAAGGAAATCAAAGTTTTGTATTGACGTATTTTTTTAGATTGTGGAAGGTGAACATCTTCAAGTCTCGCAGCGTATCACCGTGGAAGTAAAAGTTTTCCTAAATGAGGCATCATCCTGAGGAGTGAGTATCCGTGCTGAAAAACTGCCACTGACAAGATTTTCGAAATATTAAGCGTCTTTCGTCTTGTCATGGTAATGTGGTGCTCTGCCGTGGTGGACCTTCTTTCCCTTTTCCCTTGTGGACTCCTTTATGGGCTATAAAGTATCCAAAGAATACGGTCCTGAGTCTATGTCGACTGAAAAACCACAACTCTTATTTTTATAACATCGGATCAAGAGCAACAGCTCCTCAATCCTTAAGCTGTTGATCCTGTTAAAAATCCTAGTAAGCTAGGTTATGAGGTCAGAAATCAGCTGATTGCCGCCTCATGAGCAGGAAATCTTGAGATTTTTTTTTACAACCTTCTCAAAAGCAGAATCTGCATTAGGAGACGAAATCGACTCTCCCTGAGTAGGTCAGCTCAAAAGGAGTTTGTCAGGGGAAAATATATTTCCAAACGATGATTGATCAAAAGCAGAAGCATGGTTGAATCTAATGTATCTTCATGTATAGTCGACTTACAGATGCCATCTATGGGAAGGTTACTGTGATCAGTGAGGTGGGAATCTTGCACTTTGCACATCCGACAGTCTCGATTTATATCGACCAATTAACTGGAATCTATTTACTATGCAGTATGGCTGCTTTATAGGATTTTTCAATAGATGGTCTACAGGTGCGATTTCAGAGCTGCATTTTCAGGCCTGGATGACTACAGGTTACCTGAAAGAAACGTTGCGGCATATTTAATCTAACGGGTGCAGTGAGTATTCTGCATTCATGGAAGGGGGTGTCTACCTGAAATGCGTCATAAGAGACCTATTTCTCTGACTGAGTGCCGATCACTAATCAGAGTGAAGAAGGTGTCTCTGTCAAACTTTGAGTAAATTTTTTACAATGCAAATCGTGTCCTGCTCTTGCCAGCTGTCCTCAAAGATCACTTTACAAAAGTAATTGGGTCCATCTGGTGAAGTTTAAATATATGTAAGCGACAACAAATCCTCTCAGGTTGTAGAGATGGGTCGAATTGACCCACTTTCTGGACTTACTGTTAACTTTTTTCTAATCCAACCGACTTTGTACCTTTCACGGTTTCCAATTTTTCCATGCTAGCACCCTCATCATCTCGGATCCATTGAATATTGAGCTGCTTGGTGTTGAATATTGGCTTTGAAGTTTTTATATCAGTTTTGGTAGAGCTTACATTGAACAAAGGAATGTTTCCCATACAGAATACTTCTAGACGTTGAATTAATGGGACCAATGAAGAAAGTTTGAAGGTTTCGTGAAGTTTCTCTTTGATATAAAGAATACGATAATACCAGTTTCAATTATCTACAGTAATCAATATTGGGCACCTTCAGAATTATTGTCTCCTAAAAAAAAAGTTGTTCTACGCCAGTGTTGATTTGTGCTACGAAATGCGTCGAAGGCATAGTTTACATGTTTTGTATATTTTAGTTTTCGAAGAAATTGCTGAATTTACCACCACATGTTGTGTGTTAAATCGACGGTTATTTCATTGTAGTGTATGTAAACAAAATTTTGATCTGATTTATTGCACATTCCTTAAAAAAAATGTTTATTTTTATTTTATTATATAATAGTCTACAAATACCCCGAAAAAATAGTTTATGTTGAAACATATGAAGAAAAACAGATTTGTTTAGTGATGAACATTTTTGCTTGGATGTATTTCTTCAAACTTTAAATAATATAAACATTTGAAAATAAGCAAATTGCGTTTGTCGGATAAATATGTAATCAAACTGATCAAAAAGCTAGAAAGGATGTTACGAAGCCAATTCACTTGTATAACGTCAGAAACATAGAAAATTGATAGTCACTATTAAATTCAAATCAATTGGGCGAGTATTATTCATTCAATATAACAGAATATTGAATTCGTTGTATTAGCTTGGGAAAAATCTGATAAGTGATACATCTGGGGGACTTTCAGTGGTGAGGAATGACGATAGTATCTTTCTATACGAAGACGTCAACTATGTAATCCACAGTACAATCAATCAACGAATGATAATGATAAACGAGGCTCCGAAAGGCGGTCCGTTTGCATAGTCAAGCTTTGACATCGACCACCGTATGGAATTGGTTCTATGTTTTTCTCTGCAGCATTCGTGATTTAGCCTAACACCACTGATGAATCCGGTAGCGTGTCGAAACATCGAGGTCTGGTATTGGAACACTTTGTTTTTGGGCTCTAGTTCCGAAGACGCTAAGCGACATGTAACAGAAGAATCATTTAGGGAAGAGTTGACGAAAATACACCAATGAAAAATCTCCAAAATGATCTTTCGACAGATCTGATTATTTGAAATCGAAAATGTTTTCAAATGAAATGGGAAAATATTCCCATTTCATTTGAAATGGAAATTTTCATCAAAACTGAGGTGATTATCTCTCCATTCGGTCAACTCACATTAACTTTGTTTGCTTAATATCAATTGGAAAGAAATGTATTTTTGTTGTCACTTATTTCAATTCTTCAAATAAATCTGTCTGACAATGAGAGGCATGACCCTACTGATCAATAAATATTATTTATCATATGTCACTAATCATTGTTTGTTGTTGTTTAGATTGAAAGTCGTGTAACTGATTAAATAACAGGATGCAGTGAGTCTTTTTGTTTCATTTCGAATAAAGAGGTACGAGTAGGTATTTTAGATGAAATAAAAAGTCAGAAATTGTTTGGCACATTCACATTACAGGGAGTTCCACCGAAACCGTTATTCATATAGAAAAAATTAATGAATCTGATTTGTGTCAAAAATGACGTTGACAGATTTTGAAATGATAATCAACTCTTTCTATTGCGAAACTTTCATTATTTAACTGTTTTTTCTTTCTGAAGATCAGCTGCCTAAATAGATTTGTATGATTTTTATCAAAATCAGTACGTCATTTAAAAAATTTGAAATATAATTGAAAACTGAGTAACACTGAAAATCAAGTTGGTGTGAATTCGGTAAACTCGTAGTTTTCGAAATATTGTCTGTTTGATTTTTGTATAGAAAATTCATCTACTGGAAACACTTCACCCATACCAGAACAAAAGTACTCACATGAGTTCCGCTGACCGAGTTAGCATCATCAGGAAAGTACTAAATGTTTTTTATAAATGATTAAACGAAAGTACTACAAAACAATCTTTGAGGTGTACTAAGTTGATCCTCAAAACGATGAGCAGCCACAGTCCGTCGCGTATTTTTGATAGGACCGCTTTTGGTGGAATCAAATGTTATTTTCACCTCAATTCGAAATCACTTCTAGATCCTCATTAAGATATACAAACCCCTGCTGCCGGTGAAGATGTGCATCCACAGCCGATGTCCTGGAATCCAAATGGAATAACAAGACACATATGCTGTCGTCAGTAAGTATTGGATTCTTGGTTTTTTCCAATGAGTCGTTGTAGCCGGTCGGTTCAACGTGGATGCTTTGTTCACTCACTAAATCGACCAACGTGTTGGTCGGTGGTAGAAGCGGCAGGCTGAACGATTGATTTTTACTTGCTATCGTCCAACCCGTGTTGGAAATCGTTAGCCTTAGCTCGCACAAGTTTCCACTTCGGAGGGTTGTCGTTCGTAGGGGTACGACAGCTGGTTAACGGAAAAACATATTTAAACATACATATACGATAAACCTAACCTAACCTAACCTCTTGCTGCCGGTGAATATGTGCATCCGCAGCCGATATCCTGGAATCCAAATGAAATGACAAATGTGAAGTCGTCAGTAAAGCAATATACTGTATTCTTGTTTTTCTCCAGTGAGTCGTTGACATACAAAAAAAGAGGGGTTACAGACAATATGAATCCCTGTTGAACACCAGCGTCGGTAGTAAAAGTATTTGAGAGATATCCATCGACGGCCACTTGCAAAAAACAATCATTCAGAAAGCTGGAGAGCCAAAAATGATCCGACAAGCCACAGCATCAAAGTTTGGCCAGCAAACACCTACACCTCAATCCGGACCAAGTCAGTTTCTGATAATAATTATTGATTTATTTTGTTATTGTATTTCATTTCCTGATACGGAGTAAATCTGAAACATCTGGCGTGAAATAAATCTAAAAAACTAGCACTTTTCCCAATCACCAGAACTTCAATTCTCTTCTCGGCGTACGTTTCAGCAACCATGTGCGCGTCTTCAGGAGTCGCCCATATGGTTGTGGGTATGTTAGTTGGTGAAACGAGTTTCGAGAAGAGTATTGATGTGCTGGTGATTGAAAAAAGTGCTTGTTTTCGGTTCTGTTCCTTGATTTTTATGTTAGTGACTTTCTGTTATGATTCCCAATATTCACCTGTTTTCCATTCATGATAATTGAGTTAGAGGGTAAACACCGGGCTGTTTGAAATGATACTTTTGTCACAGTTCATAGACATTGTTCTACATTTTTCAATTTCGAAAATTCCGAAGGAATATACAAACTTGTTGTCATTTACCAGTCTCAATAATCTTAGGAATTTTTCTGAATATCTGAATGTTTGTTCTCCAGCTATGACATGCTGAAATAGAGTATGCGGAACATATTTTTTTCAACAAGTTATTTCATTCCAAAAAGTTTGACCAACATAGTTTTCATTGCAATCCTCAAGCTTATTTCGTAAATCCCAGATATTTCCTGTTCAGTCTTCCTGTCTTCATTGATTTTCATTCTATTCAGAACTTGAGGTTTTGAATCTTTCTTCTGGAAATGAGAAGATTTGAATTCATGATTGAACACATGTCATTCTGTAAGGATATGGGTAACATGAGTTCTACCAGTTTTACTTGTGTGAAACATCGGTGACGAACCACACGATAATTTGTATATATTTGATTTATTGATATGTTTTTAAGAATTTTTATTTTCTTCCATTTGAATTAAAGATTATATCCGCACTTTTCAAGTAGTTGAATTTAGCTTGATTAGAATTTAGGTTACAGCAAATGTTTCTAGAGTAATTTATCATTTCTGCTTGTGGAAACTTTTGTACAGTGCGTTCTTTCACTGCCCCCCTTTTATTTTTTTGAACGGGTCAACTCAAAAAATTGAAATTTGGGATAATGAAATCAATGCATGAATACTTTATTTTGAAGTGAAATTGACAGATGAAACTTTCAAGATGGTGACTAGGCGCCATCTGGGAAAAATTTTAATGAAGAGGGGGATCTTGTGATATATCATTTTGAAGCTCCTGACGAATACTTCACAACTCTAGAATATGAAGTCAATACCTTCACTTACTACAAAATGGCGAAACAATTAATAATTTCCTGGAGACAAGGCAATTCCAACAACCCGATAAGTTTTGTTAAGTTTGTTCTGTTTATGAAAACGACAAAAAATATCAGTACGACAATGAACATCATTGTTCAGTGAGAATATTCTCATTTAGTTTTCAGTTTTACTAGTAAAAAGAAAAGAAAAAAATTTAAGCGATTTTTACTTACGGTGCGACGCGTAACTTCCACGAGACCGAAAGGATTTTCAATGAACGTTTCCGAATCGTCCTATCTGTAGAAAATATTTGAGGGGAATTGTATCCAAATTCACAACTACCGGTAGTGTACATAACAAAAAGCCCCCAGGTCATCCGTCCATTCCGGAAGAACAGCAAGTGCAAATAATTAGTGGGATGGTAGTAAATCCTGAACAGTCTACTTATTCCGTCGCGAATGTTTGTGAGGTGTCTCCTTCTACTGTGTGGAGACTTTTCAAGAGGTATAGGTATCATTCATACAAAATTAAAATGGTACACCCAATTAACTGATGACGACCCTGATCGAAGAAGAGAATTCTGCGAAATCATGACGGAAACCATTACAAGGCATCCTACCTATCTCCACAATATTTGTTTCAGTGACTAATGTACATTTTTTTCAACGGCAATGTTCACAGACAAAATTGCCGTTATTGGAGTGACACCAACCCTCACGTTTTCCAAGAAACACATACCCAATATCCAGAAAAAAAAACGTTATGACAGGAATATCGGGAAACTATATTGTAGGACCTCTATTTATTGATCAAAATTCAACAGGGGAACTGTATTTGAATATGCTGGAAACTACTGTTGACCCTCTCATCATTAGGTTGTGTTTTTTACTGACTTGATATCACATTCTTTTTTCACTCGCTGCAATAAATTTTCTGAAGTTTATATTGAAATGTTATACAGCGATGTTCAATTGTATCCTGAATGGAACAATCGAGCACTGAAAGATCTGGAGAGCGCATTGGCCATAGAAAATGACCATTGCTGGCTCTCTATTACGGCGTTATGCTGCGGAAAATCTAAATATTTGGTTGAATTAGTTGAAATATTCAAATAACACATTTCATATACGTAGTGCCACGACGCTCTCTAAACAGATGTGAATTTTAAACACTTCAATACGGATAGATAATAGGCAATATTTTTGTGAATTTAGCTTCGTTTGTCCAAATAATTGATCAGCGAAATTTACTCACTCGGTGAGAATTGTCACCTGATAGTATCATATTTTTATTATTTCTGAGCAGCATCGATTGCTGATGTCATTGTCGGCTGAGATATGACTGGTCAGTACTTATTTGGGAATCTAAATTTGCTATTGTCAGCAAAGCAATATATTGAATTTTATGTATTTTTAAATAGGTCGTTGATGAACATTAGATCTCAAGACAACGTAAATTCTTGAAGAAGACCAACACAGTTGGGAAATGTGTTTGAGAGAGAAACGTCGATGACAATGTCTCAGTAATGGTATTCATAACGAGGTTGAAATCATTATGAATTATGTTTCGACGAAAGGTTCATACAAATTTGAAAATTAATGTTTCAAATTGAAAACTCGATGTGGCAAATAGCGGCTTGATAACAATTAATTTTCCGAATAATACTTCGAGAAACATGGTGAAAGAAATTTGTGCAAGTTTCATCATACAAGAAATGTTTGCAGGTGCTTCTCGTTCGTCCAGCAGCATGATTTCGTCGAGTCCCAGAAATACTGCTACCTTGGTTGCCCTGCATTGACAAGAAGTAATACTATGGAACTCGTATATTGATTTCAGGGAAGTCCTACTGCTGGAAGAATGAGAAGCATATGCAAAAATTACCTATGTGAGAAAACTTGCCCAAATATTTGTCGGATAGAATTCAATGTCCACCGTGGTAATAGCCAAGAAGGTAATTGTTTTTTGGCAGGCATTTGCCTGTGTAGTGATGTTACTGAAGGTGAATATTCAAATTAAAATTTTGATTCTAAACATTTAGTTTGTCGAGACGAGGCTACCCATGATTTTATCTGGCGATTTGTTCATCATAATATTTTCATCAATGATGGTCTACAGTTAAATGAAAAATATTTTCTTTTCTTTTTAGATGGAGATGAGGCGTCTTTCAATAGAAAAACGGTTTCTCCGTTGAAGAATCTACAAAACACAACATATGTACTTATAGGCGCATTTTTGAAATACTATAACGGGTATTTTAGATTGATACATAGACATATAGATAGATAGCATTGTATTTTCAGCAGGTCTACACTACAGAAAATCTAAAGACAATATGCTGAAAAAATATCATAATTTGATTCAATTGACATATTATAAATGAATACGCCTTCACAATGTTGACATAAAACAATTGAGAATTATATTGAAAGCTATTACTGAAAGGTTCTATGTAAGATACAATCCTTGAAAAAAATTAAAGAGCTTCCATTAATATCATATGTCACATACTAAATTAAAATCATAGCACATTATATTTACTGGTGCTCTGAGATTCACATTTGTTCTACTACTCTGACAATGAAATGTTTTCACTCTATATGTATTTACGCTATAGCCAGAAGCTTTGATGGTGTTTATTTAACGATTTGGTTCATTAGACGCCTTCGAATTTTCATTTTACATCAGTTGCAAAAATCACTAAATATCAATAGTTTATTTTACAGCACAATTATATAGTTCATCTGTATCCATAACACAACAGTCCTACGTATTATTACGGGTGCATATCTAACGATTCCTATTCAAAGGCCTCTCGCAGAAACACTAGAGCTTTCGCTAGGTAAGTAGGTTGGGTGAGTGACCCTCAACTGCAATCCTCAAGAGTTAATTTTGACGCAAACCTATTCAAGCTCGACCGAATGAATCCAGCTTCACAAAGATACCAATTACTTCATTTGGTGAGTGATGATTCAGGTCAGGGTGGACCTGTGCCAAATACTGAAAACCTGATCCGCTCGGCAGCATGGCGTAAATAGCATATGCATTCTGCTATCAGGAACAAAATTTTCCACTTCAAAGTGGACAATGATACATTTTCCTCTATCTACTGAGGACCTGATCGGCGGTCAATTGGCGAATAGCTTTGTCAGGAAGGAAGGCAACACAAATGTGCGGCTTAGGAAGTGGATCTCGTGTGACGCCTTCCAGTGAGACAGGTCGAAATATGCAGCTCTGAAGTCGTACCTGTGGATCAATCTGTAATATCCTTTTTAGCATTTATGATGACATACTGAAGATATTCTGGTTAATTGGTAGATATTGAGGATGTCAGTTGCTCAAGGTTCATTTGAGCGTGACCGTTTGCTGATATGTCCATAAGTTTTTTCTTTATTTCTGTTGCTCAAGATTGGGTGCAGAAACCAAATTCATAGATTTCCTTCTCTTGGGGTGGCGATTAGTCACTTCCTGACTTGTTATGCTTGTTCCGATGTTTCATTAAAAACAGTTGGGATTTTTTAGTCGATATAGACTCAAGATAGGATTTTTTTTATTACTTTATGGTACGTAAAAGGTCCCATTTGTAGCAAGGAAAATACTATCCATCACGGCAGAGCCCCGCATAATAGTGACAAGGCTTACTTCGATGAGCTCATATAGTTCCACTACATGAGCGAAAAATAATACATCTTTTCGGTATGGATACACATCACACACTCCGTAGGATCAGGTGTTATTCAGGATGGCACCCCATCCGACAGGAGATAGGAGCCTCCATTCTTCATACCAATAAAAATTCACTATCTGTCCAATATACTACACCAACAACTAAAGTTAGGAATCATCAAATTGCAATCACCAGACTTTGTTTCGATCACAAAAAAATGAATCATGAGTATCTCAAAACTGGCAATCAAAAATCAACTTTCGATATATGTGATATACATATTGGTAGAATGTCCAATGTATGCTAGGGAGAGACTGAATAATGAATTATTTCTTAGATACAATGTCCAACGGCTGATATCCTTTGAGGGTGATGCTTCTATTTTGTTTTCAAAAAATTGACCACTTTTTGTAATTCAACTGACCTTTTAACCTTTGAGGTATCCCCTTAAGAACCTAGCATATTCAATGTGAATAAAACGCTTCTTGAATTCAATTTATAGTGCGGAAATTCTGTGATCAAAATCATGGAGAGTAATGTGTCAGTAATGTGTCAAGTAATGGGTCAGTCATTGGCATTGCTTTAGGTTTTGCCAAACAAACATTGAACACCTGAAAGGCAAGAAGATTTGAAGACTTCTGACAAAATCTTTCAGGATTGGCCCACCCTTCGAAGCTTGAAACCAAACAGTTGTTGGACTACAGTGGGGATGAACTACGATCTCTAACAGGACTCCTTACAGGTCACTGTCTTCTAAATCATCATATGCAGAGACTCGGACTGTCGAAAGGCAGTGTGTGTCGCCTCTGTTGGGAAAATGATGAAACAGTAGAGCGTATACTTTGTACCTGCCCTGCTGCGGACCGAATCAGGTTTTCCGAGTTTGGTAGAACCACATTTTTACCATCTGACCTGAACACCATATGAACTAATCGGCTCTATCAAGAAGGTGGGTTTATTTGGTCGAGTTTGAATAGGTGTGAGCCACAATAAACCCTTGCGGGTTGCGCTAGAGGTCGAATAGGCCCACTCCCTTTTGACGTAACGTAACCTTATGGGTCAGTGTATTCGGGAAATGAAGTGTCACTGAACATTTTTCATTGAAACAAAAAAAATCACCTTCATTTTTATTTACGAATACACATATTAAGAAGCATGTTTCATCATTGTAAGTACCGGCAATCGCATTGGAATCATCAAGTGATCATGTAAACGGTGATCAGTTCCATAATGTTTTTTGAAGTACACTGTATTATTATATTGCCCAACAATATTGGGCAATACGTCCCATCCTCTCGAATTCCGTAGATTCTGACAAAATGTGTTGAATGTGTGAGAAAATAGAATGAAAAATAATACAAAGCATATTTCTGCTCTGTGACTCAATACTTCCAAGCAACCAGATGCAAGTTTATTTACTTAGCAGGCTATGGCGAGGCGGATGATGCTCTTCTGTCGATTAGGATAAATATCCAAACAATTACATGCAAACTCCTAACAACAAATTAAAATTACGACCAGTATTAGAAATGGAAAAACTTCTACCGTCTTGTCAAAATAAAACATGTGATGATCTGTTCGTTTTGTTAAACAGTCGTGAGACTATGAACGTTTGAAACCAAACCATTCCGTATAAAGTCATTTGATCACGATGTTCTACAATGTCAACAAACTGAATCGTTATAAAATAACAATATGCCACTGACTCTGATTGTTCAGTGATTACAATACGATTAACAAAGGAATAATTTTCTTTGATATTTTGATGTATGTGTTAATTGATAATTCGATATTTGAACGAAAGAATTATTCGTGTATAATTTTGTAATGTGTATAACATTGTTTGTCCATTTCATATTTTCATCAATACTCTTATACAGTGCGGACGTGAATAGCCCCCTTTTAAATATCGAACAAGATATCAGAGTTGGACAAATTTCAGTACTTTCTGATAAAAAAGCAAATACTTATTATGACATGATTTGCCGCCGAAAGGACGCTATCACCTTTTTTTAAATGGAAAGTGTGGTCTGGTGACATTGTATAAAAGTTATTTCAATTCTCAATATTATGATCTCCATTTTTTTTTATTTCGATAACACAGTTACTGATGATTGAACTTGAGACTTGGATTTTCGCCATCCTACGTCAGATTTTTGAACAAATGTTCATTGGAAAGAGGAACGAATTAGAAACATCTTTTACAATATAAAATTGATGGTTTCATAAGCATTAAACAAATGCATTTTTGAATATTCAACGAAAGTCAGTTTTTGTGGAGGAAAATCAGTTTTTCATCGACCTAAGTGATGTAAGCTAAAAAAATCAGCGTATATTCTCATATGTGTAAAGAATTGTATTTTGAACAGCTCCTTACAAATAGACCGCAATTGGCTACCTATCTTGAAGGAAAATTTAGATAGTGGCAAAATGGCAAAAGACTGATATCGGAGAGCACCTTGTATTACATCGAATGTTTCAGTTGTCAATCAACAATATTGACATAATTTCATATTTCAAAACTCCTTTGATATCTGTCGAAGAAGAAATAAATAATCAAAAAGGAATAACTGCAAATATCTTAGAATTTTTTCTGAAGACGGAGGCAGATTTTGGCGTCCGATACATAAAGATAAGTATTGTATTATTTCTTAGCAATTTTTTGATAGGCAAAATTGTTAAATACGACAAGTTACTGATGAATAGAACATTTTTCTTTCTGAAAAATACTGTGATTTTACGCAGTAACTTATTGGGGTAAGCTAAAAAGTTTGTCCTTTCCACACTTGTATAAAGTTTTCCATTATAATTTTTATATTTTTCAGATTGTGGAAGGTAAAAAATACCCAAAAAATGCTATCACAAGTTTCGGTAATTCCGTCTATTAGCTCTCATAATATCTCTGGTGGCGTAACATAAACTATCGATTTGATATAGCTTCGACTGAAAAAATCGTGAGGAGTCGAATTCGGTGAACCAGCAGTCAGTTCTAATGAACTGCGCCTACCAATCCACAACCCTGGGTATGTCTGAACCAATCAATCCCTCACAGGCCTCACATGTAGATATGAACCATCATGTTGGAAAATAATTGGATTTTCCAATTTATCTTGATTGTTGACCACAGTTTTTTGAATCCGTGAGTGAATGAGCTTTGAAGAATTTACTAATATAAATAACCAGACAAATTTTTCTCTAGATATATGGCACAACAATATGATATCCCAATATTTCTGCCCAGACATTTATTTTCTCAGGAGTTCAAGTTTGACCTTTTTGAAAATCGAAAAATATATGGGCTTATGTCTTTTCATACATTTTTACTAAACGATATTTTTCTCTCGGGGTCATCTTCATTCAAGTCATGTAATACATTCAGTTCTAGGGGTGAAATTCATGTCTTCTGATGTATTTCCAAAGACATCATTCCCAAGAGCAACTGTTATCGAGGGATGCAGGGGGGTTGGTCAAAGGATTGTTTTTTTTTCTCTCTGAAGATCTGGCACGAACCATTCTTCTTCTGCATCCTCAGTGCAAAACTTTTTCTGATTACTTTGGAGTTAATTTACTGAAATGTAGACATATTATGTACGAGAATTACGCTTTACTTCCACTGTTAGTTCCGTTACCACTTCAATTCCATATCCGTTTCATTCTAATAAAATATGTATAAATATATGAATGAATAATTATATCATACAGAGTTTAGGTTCAGTTTACATAAGTTTCCGATTCTATCCCTCCAAGTTTGTCCTACTCATATTTTCAAGTTATAGACAGCTAAATTGTTACTGATGCGTACTGATTATGAAAATGAAAAATGTTTTAGTTAGGTTATGCTTCGGTAAACAAATTACACTTTCGTATACAGAAATATAGAAAACATTTTGTATCGTCACCTGAAGAACGGCGGTAAGTGAAAATCGCTTGAGGTAAATGAGCCTTATTTTCAGTTGAATATTGATTAAATCAATAAGATGAATACAATTTATGGAAAAACAGTTTTATTTCAAATAAATCAGTCAACAATATATTAAATGTGTTTAGAAAAATAGATATCAATGGCTAAAGCACTTTGCGAGAAGTTACAAATAATAACAATTACGTTTAGACAAAGAACCAATTGCATACCCAGGTATGGGCCCTTTGCCACCGTTCATAGAACTCATTTCATCTTTTTTTATTCCTAAACTTTCGAACAATTTGTTCTCATTACCAGTCTCAACAGTTTGAGGCATTTCTCACCTATTCTGGAGTGTTAAGCAATCCTAAATTCCTCTGGAGATTTTTTTAAGGGCATAACACAAGCACTACAGAAAAAACCATAAGGCGCTCTAAATGCCGTGCCTGTGCGGAAGTAGCGAGTCACGTTGAATTTGAATCACTGGAGATTAAATTCATTTGGAAAAACGTTCTCAGGGATTTCATTCCACAGTGAAGTTCGAGGTGTACTAGTTGAACCTCAAAACGACGAGCAGCCACATCTCGTTGAGTATCTCTGATATGTACCGCTCTTAGTGGAATCAAATGTGCTAACTCACTTGAAACCCTCCCGTGAAAGTATCTTAGAAGAAAGACAAATCTTCGATGTTTCAAACTATCAAAGTTGCAAGTGATGTGCGTGTTTCCAATCAGGCGGGTGGCTCTTTTCTGGATGGAATCTAGAAGCTCCGGGTATGCTTAGGGGCGAAGCTCCATACATGTGAGCAATACTCCAAAGGAGGTCTGATCTGAGCTTTATAAAGCATCAAAAGTTGCTTTTTTACTTACAATATTCTTGAACATATTCATGTTTTCCAATACGAACTTGATTATATACTAGCTCAGTAATGTTTTATATGTATTGCCATGATATTTTCTTTTGTTACTTTAGTATCATGGATCCTCTACCAGATTATAGTTGGCTTATTTCTTTAAATTCTTTCAAAATCAGATTCACGATTTGTGATAGCCTTTTTCCGATTTTTCAATCATGAATTTGATAATGCTGGGACGCAAAAACCCTAAGAAAATTATTTCCAATGATTCTACTAGACATTGAAACTAGTATGATAATTCAGTTTTGTTGCCCTGCAGAAATCATCCTACATTTTTTTTTACTGATTGACAATGTTATTTGAGCAAGAATCGGTTTTCTGTGTAGAATTTTTTACTCTACAGTAAAAGTTAGAGCAATGACATTTCCAAATTTCGATACAGTTACTGACTGATAAGTGTTTTCTTCGAAAGAAAAAATAGTAAGTGTTAATGCTGAGAATCTCTGACTTTCATTTCTATTCATTTAATTTTTTCCACTAATTGCCTTCGGCCTGAAAATTGAATATACTCTCTTCCCGAAAACTTGCGTGACAAATTATTTTTGAAAATTTATATCGACACGCTCCAGAATTTATTTTTCATTTGATATTGAACGGTTTCAACGATAATTCTACCAGACGAAACCAGAGAGCCCAGAAACAAAACATCCGTGATCCAACACCAGACAGTGCAGTTCAGAAACGACAAAATCTCATCAGTTGTGCCAAGATAGACCACGAAACCATTATTGGTCTCAACTGTTATTAAAAGGCAACCCTAAATAAGAAACGGCGATGACATTTTCCCTTATGAAGACGTCATCCATAGGATCGACAGAAGACTCAATTCATAAACAAGGCTCGACTGAGTCCTACTTTCATACTTTGACATATAAAATGGGTCTGAAAAATCTCTTAAGATAAATAAAACTGAGGAATAATCATCATTGTTTATTTGCGATTGTTTCTGTATCTGCTCTGTAAAAATTTTTCTGTCTGACATATTTTTCGCTAGATTTTCCATTAATTTGGCGGAAACCAATTCTTCGTTATACTCCCAGACAGGAGAATCAATCGCATGTAAGTCGGGAGATCATGGTAACCAGTAAAGAGTCCTCCACGGCCACTTTCCTCCAAACCTTTTGATTTTATATTGATGTTCAAGAGCAATTCATCGTAGTCTTTTGGTCATGCCATGCGAACAGGCATACTCGTAAAAATGGTTCCCCCTGAACAATTTAACGGTGAATCCTACTCAGAATTATTGAAGATAACAAAATCCTATGGCTCACGGATAATTCTCAATAGCTAACATATTTATAACCGAAGGGTTTGAATAGAAATGGATCATTCGTGGAGAATCTATTGCGTGGCCGTCCACGTTTTCCCAACAAAAAACCCACTGATATCTTTCTCATTACTTGCGTCAGCTATAGCTACCTGCGTGACTTCCGGGTCCAGGATATAAATACATAGATATAGATTATTGTCGAGTGTGTATGATATACATCAAAAGGGGGAAATTCGTAGAATATTATTGGCCATATTCGATGAGGCTTGATGACAATCAAGCAGATGGAATAACAAATATCTCAATCATTTCGAATGACGATACTGACAGTTTACTGACAAAACTATTAAAAAAAAATTAATGATAAACAAATTGTACCATTGCGGTAAATCCTGACATTTTTGTTGGTATTGATAGAGAACACTGAAATGTTAAAAGAGTAACATTATCCAGAAATCGTAGACAACTGAATCAGGAAAAGTTTCCCATATTTGTGATATATTTCAATAGTCAGTGCGATACATTATTTTCAATTTGATAATATGCGGTTTACTATGTTTGTTTGGAATATTGCAAGATGAAAACATCAATAGGCATTTTCCTTTGATTTAGGGACTGTTACAGAAATCTGCTAACACTCATACGAGGTCCATATAACAATTTCCTCTTTCTCTAGAATTTTCCAAATGGTTATAAAAGGGACGCCTCGTCACGGGAGAGCGAAGTTGTGTTATTTGCTGAAGATTGAGGGATAACATATAAGAAAATGACTTTTACATTTACGCCTGATAAATATATCGAGGTGTTGTTGATTCATGGATAATGTCGAGGAAACAACTGTAAAGAGTCAAGAATATATCGAGAGTATTTCCTAGATAGAAAGACCCTAAGTTATAGAACTTTTGCTACAAAAATTACGAAGAGATGAATTTTCATTCTACCCCACTCGCTTTATTCGATCATATGAAAAGTGGAAAAGAGCAGTTTTTTATAACTCAAAATAGAATGAGAGATACAAGTCGCAGATCTACACTGACAATTCTTCGAGCTCACTGTACAACAGCAGTTCTACTATGCTACGAGGCATGTGTAGCTTGTGGCATAAATCCCAAATATCGTTATTCTTATTTCACTTCGAGAAATATTTTTTTTTTGATTAACTTGTTTTCAATTACACAAACCTTGAGGTAAACATAGTGAATCGCATATTGGAAAATTCATCTCTATGTTTTGTGATAAAAACCTTGATCTAGTTCATAATTATTTTTTGTTTTTTTTTTTTTTTATCAGATGTCGTAAACATATTGCCATTAAATACATTCTGAGATACCCTGTATACTTATACAACCTATCATCATCACTCCAGTGGGTTCGAAGCTTGCGTCCTTTATTGTTTTTTTTATTGAATTGGCATTTTTATCTGATGCAATAGTAATCGTAATTAGGTGTCCGATAGAAAACATTTCAATGTAGTTTACTGTTATACTTACTATTTGCTTCAATAAATAAAAACATCGTAAGGATACAATCCTTAGATAAGCAAAATTCACGTGAAGTATATTCAATAGTTGTGGAACAAAAATGGAACAAATAAGGAGAAAACATACTTCTGACAATAAAGAATATATGAAATGTCGATCTGCGAAACACTAAAACTGATGCTTCAATCCACTTGTGAAAATGAAGTCCCAATTTCATTAAATTCACACCATCAATAAGAAACAGAGAGGTGAATAGTAACTTATTTAAACATGTTGGAGAATATTGTTTGTTGATCAAAAACAGTTGAGACCTCTACCCAATGCAGTTTTCTATGGGTTGAGAGACCATAATTAATTCGAATATTTGTTATGTCGTAGACAGATTATACATATATAGCGACAAAATGCGATCTGAAGCCCCAAATGATAAAAAAAAACTTAAATAAGATAACTGAATTTTTATAACCATAATTCAATGAAAATTTTCATGATTGTATATTCATCAAATAAACTGTTCGATATTGTTAATTTCAAAACCTTTCTACAAACAACCATAATACAATAAATATTATGTTTGCCACAATATTCATGATAATTTTGTAACAATACAATGCATATTGATCAACAGTTTGTTGACGGTTGTCATTAGTTTGATAAATTATTAATCATTGATATCGAATCTATTTCATTTCTGACCATTTTAATGTATATTTGATATGACGCAACTTTTCAAAAACCTATGTACATAGTGTATAAGCTTTCACGTTCACTATCTAACATACTATTTGTTGTTTTCATATTCATTAGCCCTGGTTTGCAAGTGTTTAAACTTGACGTAGGCGTATCGCAGCAAGATAGATCAGTTCGATCATTGCCGCATCGCTTTGGATATGATTCCACACCAGGCAGTGCTGTTTCGACCCGCCATAGGTCTCATCAGGTACTAAGCTGAGCAACAAAGGCATTCCGACAGCCATCTCAATTTCAAACAGGTTGGAGCCTGGCTCCCTTACCCTTACGTCTGACGCTTGTCGGAAGGACAAATAGGTCATAACTGATCATGGGATGAGGGCATGAATGTCCTCAAACATCAGTACCGCCCTTCACGGTGAACCCCTGCCTGGCTGTGGTGTTTTGGATGAAGAGATGGTTTATCTGTTAACGGGGGACATGAGGGCCTCATTTGACAAAGTGTCTGGGCCTTCTATATCAGGAGGGGTCGTATACAGCATACCTAACGTACGGACAGAGGCATTGCTGGACTCAAATGTCGATAAAGAACAAGCCTGAGTAAATGAAGGCGATGACATTTCCCCTTACGAAGGCGCCATCTATGGGATCGGCAGATAACTCAATCTTCGGATATCAGTTGCAGAGCCATCCACATCCACGGTCGACCAGATTCAACCTCTGTCTTTCACTTCAGCTTTTACTTTAAGGTATCTAGTTGAAAACTAGAGCCCAAAGACAACACATTTACGATTCAACATCAGACAGCGTTATATAGACTTGCCATAGGTCTCATCTGTGGTGCTAGGCTGAACCACGAATGCATTACTGTCATTTTGTTGTCAGCAGTGAAAGACAAGAGGACGAATCTTGTTGGCTGTCGATTTTGACGTTTGGATATGCAAACGATCGTTTTGAGAAGTCTAGTTTATCTTTGATAATACATTCGAGAATTGAGTTTTCTATCGATCCCATAGCCTTCGTAAAGGAATATGTCATCGCCCTCATTCAGCAAATGATCTGGTAAATTTCTCTACATAGTTTAGGCTAACACTCTTTTTGAAATGAATTGTATAATGAGGTGTTCAGTAGTTGTACCCAGACTATAGTTATCTATTGACATTATCAACCTGATATGTTATGAACAGTACTGAAATTTTTCTTTAGATAAATTAATGACAAACCAAATGATATTTTTGTTTTGATTAATAGACTTATGACTCAAACTGATATCACTGATAATTGTAACCTCATATATAAAACAAAGTCACAAAATCAGGTTAGTTGCATTATTTATAACTCAACAACCGATTTGTATGATTTTTGATGAATTAGTCTCTCCTGAAATAGCAAGGATAACTATTGAAACATTTGAAAAAATAAACATCTTACATTGATCAGGTTCGGTTCATCAATTTATTATTGATGTCATGGCAAGCGCAAAAACAATTGAGGTTATGATATTTATGATTGTGCGTGCATGGAGAATCGTCATCACTGAAGTCAGCAACACATCGTAGTGTTCACAATGACGCAAACGAGAATTAGCCTGCGAAATATTGAGAATCACTGCATATGAACCACTGCATATGAAGAAGAAATTGCAGTCTAATTGATCTACTGTATTTGCACTAGATCCCCCGTTTCAACTCCCGAACCAGTTATTGGCTCTCCAGCTTGTTTGAGTTGTTTGAATGTCAGAATGATTCACTGATAACCCAATTTAGTTTCTGTAGTTAATATTAAATGACTGTAAATAGAAGAAATCGCCATGTAAGCAGTTTGTATCCATATAATATATTTTCTACTGGTTTTTGTATCAGTCTACTGTTTTTCTGACACATAGCATAAAAATCTTCTGGCAACACTGGCCGTGTTATTGGGACCCGAATCTATGCTCCACAAACACAATATAAACAAGTTCATATATAACATATAACTCAACCTATAACTTAACACAACATTAATTCATTCTTAGGCGGTACAAAGTTCGCCGGGTCACCTCGTAAATGAATAAAGCAATTTTCTCTGATAGACGTACAAAATTCGAAAAACTTGTTCTTTATTGCTGATGTGGAATAAATCACTTGAAAAAGCACGAGTTTGAAACAAACAGAACAAAAATGTGTCAAACATTCAAATTCGCGCATGAACAATCCCAGTTGTTGAATATTTCACAAAAGGGGGAATATATTTTAGAAAAAATAGACAAAAACTATTGAAGCAAGATGAATGTGACAAAAATAAAATTCACTGAAAAATCATGGTGTATATAAATATTTTATGCGAAATGTGAGATGTTACTATTTTCAAAAGTAAAATTTTCATTATTGAAACAAGAGAACCGAGAACAATGATTTTAATTTTTTTTCTGATTGTATGTGCGTTTGTGCGCTAAGAAAGGGCTTAACCGACTTGGGTGAGGTTATCAATAACACATTGTGGTGAGCTTCACATAAAATTCAGTGTTTCATTTAATTCAGTATGTTTATAAATTAAAAAGTTATGTCAGCTCATAGAATTACTCAAACATTTGTTAAAAAATATAGAGTACTATTCAGTTGGTTTGGCTCAAACTTTGGTTAACTCTAGTTACAGTTTATAAACTCTCGAGAAAATTGAAAACCTGAAGTACACGGGCAAGTGCTAGTACACTTCAATTTTTTTCTGATTGTGAGTGATCAATTGTCTCAAAAATAGTCAAGAAAAAAGTATATCGAACATTTTTATTTCTACATATTATCAGAAAGCAATCGCAGATTTTATGTTTTTTCAAGTGAATATGTACAGCAATTAAAACAGAATGAACATATTCATTTACTTGCCACCAATATATTTTGAGAAGTAGGGGTATTATAAATTCAATAGTAAAAGCTCTTAAAAAAAAGTGACACCACCATTTGGATCACAGAAACAGATCAAAACACCGATTGCTAATAGCTGACAAACGGTAACCATTTAAACACGATACTTTTCACTGGAGACTCGGTAATTTTCAGAAACTGTGTGTGAACCATACCACAGTCTAGATCAAATAGCATGACGCCTTGTGGCTACCTACACTAAGGAAAAAGTCCTGCTGAACGACCACCATCCATCGCCGACATCCTCCCGAAGAACTCTGAGCACAAAAACACGCACGAACTTTTGAATAATCTCACCGAACACAAGTGCAGCGTTACGTAATCGCGAAGAGCGGGAATTTCAAACGACGAATCGGTTGAATGATCGCAGTAAAATGTTCGACGCGAAACGTAACGAAATATAGTCAGAACCTTACTGAGTGTAAGGATACGTTTGTGCGGCACACTATGTGCTCTGTTGTTTACTGTTTACTTGTCTGCCAGCCTCGCCCGTATGAGAGATGTTGTTTACACAGTTTTATATTTAGAGTTTAGAGAAATGCAAAAGCAAACTAACTACACCTGCCTTCAGTGGAGATCCACAGGGGCGGATTATACATTCGCTTGTTTCGACATCAAAAAACCCCTGTTAAGATTCGATATTGTGCTCACAAACATCATGATACAGGGTGGATGCATCAAATTTACTGCTTTGAAAGCACTGCTCTGCAACATGATCGTTTATCGCAGAAAATATGAATATGAATGTAATTTGATATCATTCCTTACACTTGGACTCAACAAACCACGAACGACACTTTTTGAGATCTCTGTGATATGGTAAACGGTGTTCTAGTAAAATACTTTTTTTAGACGGTTTTTTCAAATGAATAAGTATATTTTACAGTGATTGGGATCAAAACTATTTTGCTATTCAAGCACAGACACCTCATCCCGAACATTTTGGAGATTTCGTCCATAAAAATAATTATATTTTTGCATGTATTTTCGTTACCATTTCATTTGCGATCAGCATCTAGTAAATGATGTCCAATTCGTTTCTACATCATTAAAGTGGCCTAAAACCAGGTTTCTTTGTTCACTTTGAACAATATAGAAGCCGAAAACTAAATAATTATATAGAGAATAACATTTTCGACTTTGACATAGACTGACAATATTTACATTTACTCATGAAGAAATCATTTATCTATCTGAAGTAACAGAGGTTCAATTTTTTCAAAAAGACAAATAATTCATTTATAAGATTCTCAGTAGATATGCGAAAGAATTTATCATTCATATATGAAATGGGTTGAAACTCATTTTCAAAACCAAAATTTTGTTAAATGACGCATAGGTGTCACATGATCTTTCATTCTACTCATCCTCTTGAAAACTTTTTTAAATATTTCATTGATTTTCATCGTCTCATGAATGTCTTATCTGTTGACATTTTTTCAGTTAATGGAAGTCCGGATCTCTAATACAATCCCTCATCATGCTAACATCGTCAAAGCTTTCGGCATGGAGGTTCAGTAGCGTATGTTATCACATAACAATTTGATGTGGTTCGAAATGAAATAACACCCCAATAATATGAAATCATTATTTAATCAGAAACAAAAAGCTTTATATATTCAATTATTCAGCTTTTCCGAGAAATGGCTTTCCAACTTTACTCGGGTAGCAGAACATACAGTGTTTTCTAATTGTCGTGAAAAAAGGTGTTTAGGAGCTGATTTTATAAAAAAAACAACTTCATGTAATTAGAAGTTATTGAACTTTTCTGAGTAATTCCATTTTTTATGGGTGGGCCTAATTTGAAAATTGTTCACATCATGTCTCATTCACATGGTAATAAGAGTATTGTATGATCGAATGGTATGAAATAAAGTGATTTTTTTCTGGAAAACGAAGCAAGTTACGACGACGAATAAAAAAATTTGAAATTTTCAGTTATTGCACAAGACAGAATTTAAATGTTACAAGGAACGTCAGTAGCGTACAACAACAACACTGGACTGAATGATTCGTATCTAATTGGGACTAAGAAACACAGGAAATAACATTGCTAAATTTCACCAAAATCGGATGAGTTATATTCACAATAATAATACAAACAGAAATTTTTCTGGAAACTTCATAATCCTGTATCTTGGAAATAATGCATTTTCGGATCTAAGTTAATATAAACTTTTTTGAATAAAATCAGTCCCAAACACCCTCAGTTTCTCACCGCAATTATGATTTACATAGTATCAAACGGCTTATTCATGATGAAGATGCCCATTTTTACGTATAGGGTGTACTTCTATACTCTGTCCAACCAAGCAACAGAGTGCTCCAAAATATTATCATGTATAGTGCACGTAATCTCCCAGGCAAGGCTGCTTGTACAGAATCGCACTAAGGAACGACCGATTTTTTTTTAATAATATGCGGCTGTGTATAGGATTTTTTTAGATGGAGTGTAAAGACACATAGCAGTTTCTTCAGTCATGTGTGGTGATCATGCTCTGATCACGCATCTATCATTTTTTGGGTTTCTTTATTTGTTGCATTAATATAGTCTAGTGACATAAGGGGTGGAAGTTTCACCCGCTAAAAAGTTTGAGAACAGTTCCGAACATTCGAGAGTATTCGAAAGCATTATAAAAACATTCCAGAACATCCAAAAATTTTCCAGTACATTCTCATTTTTGGTGGAATGTTCTGGTGTAGTCTGGAAGGTTCATGAAAATCTAAGAACCTCCAAGATCATTGTGGAACGATCAAGGGATTTATATAGTGTGGTGCACTCACTCATGAAAAAGATTCCTTTGTATTCGAAAGACATGGGACCTCTGCATCAAGAGATGTAGAGGCTGGAAGTTTTGCTCTCTAGAAAGATTTTGAACAGTTCAGAACATTTTGAAAGCATTTCACAACGTTCCAGAATGTACCGTGACAGTCTGGAATAGTCTGGAACGTTTGAGAACATCCCGGAACACTACAGGTCATTGTGCAACATTCCAAAACAGTCTCGAATGCTGAGGATTGGAGAATTGTTCTGGAACATTGTAGACCATTCAAAGATATTTTGTACGAGTGGGGTGAATGAAGCAAATATCGTTGACCTTTTATAATTTGAAGGTCATGTGTTCATTCCATCTAACACACAATATCATATTTACTTTGTACGAAGCCGGGTACCTCAGCTTGTGACTAATAATAATGATTTTCAAAAAAAAAGTTTTCTCACAACTATTAATTTTGATTTTGAAATAGCCAAGTAGTACATGTCAAAATGAAAAATATACCAACTGCTGAATTATTAATATGAATTATAAGATGTGAAAGGCATTCATCATTTGCGTGAAATATTGTAGACAACTAACATATTCATTTCATGAAAACTAATGGTAGGTATTCCTTCAAAAAGCATTCAAGTTACATTATATGTGCCATTATTTTAAACATTGAAATAGGTATAGTAAAGTAATTTCGAAGGATAGACATGTCATCTATGACTCTTTTGTAGACACATGAAAGAAAAACATTTTTTTTCAAGGACAAAATACAAGCACTACAGGAAAATCCTTAAGGCGCCCTCAGAGCGGTGCCACACCTTCCGTGAAAGTATCTATAGAAGAAAGAAAAAACTCCAACCTTTCTTCGATGTTCTCGGGTACCAAGGTTGCACGTGATGTTCGCGTCTGCAATCAGGCAGATGGCTCTTTTCTGGATGGAAACCAGCAACTTCAGGGTATGTTCGGGGGCAGAACTTCGTACATGAGAACAATAATTCAAACAAGGTCTGATCGGAGCTTTATAAAGCATTAAAAGTTGTTGAGGTGTGTACAGTTTTCTGGTTCGGAACAGTGTTCCAAGCTTTTGAGAAGCAGCCTTTGCAATTTCAGTGACATGATTGTGCCAAGACATATTGGTGTCCATTTCAACCCCCCAATACACTTATCGAAGCAGAAGGCGAAATTGTCTGACCTGACATCATTATATCCGGTTCGGAGACATTCATCTCTTTGGAGAAATCCGATGCCTGGGTTTTTGTGGCATTGAATTGAACCTGGTTACTTTCACCCCAATTCGAAATCACTTCTAGATCCTCATTAAGGTATGCAACCTCCTGTTGCCGGTGAAGATATGCCTCCGTAGCCGATGTCCTGGAATCCCATTGGAATGACGAGACAAGTGTGCTGTCCTTAACAAAACAATATATTAGATTCTTGGTTTTTCCCAATAAGTCGTTGATATACAATAAAAAGAGGGTTGGAGACAATATGGATCCCTGGGGAATACCAGCGTTGATGGTGAGAGTATTCGAGAGATATCCATCGACGGTCACTTGCAGGAAACGTTCTTTCAGGAAGCTGAAGAGCCATACACAGAAATGATCGGACAAGCCATAGCATCGAAGTTTGGTCAGCAAACCCTCATGCCACACACGGTCAATGGCCTTGGACATATCGAGCACAACAGGTCTTGATTCTCCTTATTACTCGATTGCGTTATTCTACATATGGGTGACATACGATACGAAGGTCGCCTGTTGATCTTTGTTTCCGAAAGCCATGTTGATGATCGCTCAAGGTGTTGAATACTTTCAAATATATGAGGATATGGTGGTTTACGGGTCTTTCCATGACTTTTGATATCACTGATAGCAAAGCGACTGGTCTATAGTTGTTTGGAAGATTTTTCTTGCCCTTTTTGGGAATAGGCTGAACGCGAGCAATCTTGTAACAAGAAGACTAAACCCCTTTCTTGTGAGACAGGTTCAAAAGTCTGCAAAATACTGTTGCAAGTTCATACGTAGTTAATTGATTTGTTGTATCTCAAAGGGGTAAAGCAGCACTATTAATAGTGAAAGCCGTATGAAAATCTGTTAGTTCTTTAATTCATCTCGTTTTAACAGATCAAGATATGATTTTTAGTATACATTCTTTCGGCAGATTTGCACATGAATCCATCTTTTTCTATAATAATTTCAAATATCAATTATGAATACTCTGACACTATCCATGATAGTAATTGAAGTTACATCAAACTATTCTACAATGCCTTTAATATATTGTTAGATAGTGACATAACTGATAAGATGAATGATTGAATCTGGTAGAACAGATATATTTTGAATAAACAAATGAGTAATGTACGATATTTCTTCTAGGAAACAGGTGAAATATTGGCATTTTATGTCAAAACAAAATTCGTTGAATCAATATGATGTTCAGTTATTTCATCAGATATTTTAATCGTAAAAAAAATTTATATATAACATACCAAAACAAACGTCATTAGGATGATGATTATATTTCAAAACTAATTTTTGGATCTTTGTCAGACGTCTTACGAAAACCATCGGGTGTTACGGTTTCAATGAGAGACAAGTATTGCATTACATTCCAGAGCATACTGAACTCATTGGGAAGAACGGAAAGCACAGTATATATTTTTTTATTTTCAAAATACCCGCATCAACTTTCAAGGTTTGACATAGTATTTTACAAAGGTTATTTACAATTTATGTAATATCGTTATGTCGGTTAAGAATGAGATGAGTGGTTGTGTATAACATAACAGTTTTCCCCTAAGATGTCCTTGAGATTTTCGGCTATTATGCTCCAGCCTTTCCGCATTGTACATTGGACACTCTACTTATATGTGTTTAACTGAAGGCCTGTCTCGCATATATCGCAAGATGGTTTGTGTTTTCCAGTTATTAGATATTCATGAGTGAGCCTTTTATGGCCGAGGCGAAGTCTGGTAATAGCTATTTCATGGCTTCTGACTTTAGTTAAAATTTTGTAAGGTGTTAATACGATCTGTTTTATTTTTGCTAGTTTGGAGGATTGTTGGGACCAAACATATTGACACGTATCAGGCACGTTTCTGATGAATACTTTGAGGTCGCTGGGTGTTGTTTTTGTCTCTGCCATGGCATCTGCTTGTAGCGCAGCTTCTTTCACACTTTGATCGGCTTTTTCGTTCCCACTTATTCCGATCTGGGATCGAACGTATACTATACCTACCTTCTTTTATCTTTGTTGTACGTGAAATAGCTCACATTTGATAAGTTTAACGATGGGGTGGACTGTACTGAGCTCAGAGTCGGTTATTTTTACGTATTTCGGGTAATCTGTTTGTCGCATATACGTGAGAGCTGGAAGAATAGAATATAGTTCTCCAGTAAACACGCTCCAAGTACTGGGGAGTTTATATTTCATGGTGGTTCAGGAGTATAATTTTTCCATTGAACAAAGTTAAAACGATGCTGGTATATGACAAGTAGTAAACTCGACGCTATCTACTTGTGAAACGTTTAATATTACAGATTTTACTGAAAATAGAACCCAAATCTGTTGAAAATGATCGAATAGAGGGTAAATCATTTCGTTCATGTCCAAGCACTCTTGAAACATTCCATATTCATTACATATACTAGATTGAATGCATTCAATATATTTTAAAATAATTCTTCAGTGAAGAAATAATATATTTATGTTCGTGTATTTTTTCTTCTAACGCACCTATGAAAACAATGAAACATCAGAATCCCATTTTGAGAATATCTCCACTTCTTATGTCAGAATTGATAGTCCGGGATTGAAAGCACAAACAAACCGTTGATTTTATAAATTTAAAAAGATACGACAAACAAACAACACCTGTCTCCTGAAAGAATTGCAGGGACGGATCCCAATCAAGAATCATATAAAAACCCAAAAACTCGATAGGAGTTATTCATTGTATAATTTATGAATCATCCATCCACATAGGATTCAATACATTACAGAATGCATTGAATCTGTTTAATAAATCTGTTTTTCCGTTAATCAGCTGTCGCCTCCGTTACGAACGACAACTCTCAGAAATTGAGAAACTTGTGCCAGCTAAGGACTAACGAGGTCTTATCTTTTAACGTGTGATTCCTAACACAGTTGCAGAATCATTCCAGCTTCAATCAGATAAATTCTCTCAAGAAAAATATCTGGTCGAGGCAGGAATCGAACCCACGGTCTTCCGATCGTGAGTCGGGCGCACTACCACCGCGGCCAATTCCATATTCCATCCATGAAAATTCCTGAGATATGATGCATTTCATATTGAATTCACCATATTTCTGAAAAGATTCTCTTAAAACGATTCATCTAGTATATCATTGAAATTTTTCTGAATTGTATGCACGCATGCTGTATATGCATTTTGTCAAAAAAGTAACCGTATATCTGATATTTGTCCGCACAACAGGCCTAGCACCGTCTCTAGACAGGTTATTCGCTTACCAGGTTAGCGTCATAAGAAGATTTTTGAAACAAGTTCTAATCATTTTATTCAGTTCTGTGTAGTATATCGGGTACCATCCGATAGTCACATCTGGAATTTTCAACAAATTGCGGTTCAATCACCTTGTATACAGCGAAGGGAATGAATTCAGAATGGATCAGAAAAGTTTTGTTATATTTAGCATCTTCAAGTTCCGTTCTATTATACACTAATAAAGGTAAATTTCAGGAATTGGGTATTGTAAGGTCAGAATATTAGATAGTGGTTTGTTGAAAGTAACTGTGAAATGGGATGCAAATTGTTCAGAAAGTATTTTCAAATTCTCTGTCGCTTTTATCCTCCCAGGTTGATAGTGCATTTGTGGATCAGCTTGAAATGTGATTACCGTACCGTTATCGTCCTCAGAAGATGAAAAAACTGATTAGATGAAGAAAACTAATTAGCCAACTTGGATGCTGAAACGCGCGTCGGGAAGATTGTTGCAATTCTGGTGTTTGGCAGCAGCGCGTGTTCTTGAATTGTTGAGACAAATATGATACGACAAATTTTCCATCGCTTTTTAGATAAAAAATACAGGCCCTCAATGACTCTCCCAACTGAAAACTTCATCCTATATGCAGAGTAACAACTCTGAAATAAATGAATCAAAGTATTGAGCAACAAATAAGTGTTCATCTGTTGATTTACAAAACAATTATAACCAGTGATGATTCTATTAATTTCAGAAGAAAAAAAGGCTCTGTTTGTTAGTGAAATACAAATAGTTTTGTCAGAATTATAGGTGGAATGTTATATTTGCACACAGACAATGCAAGTAACACTTTGTGAGATTTCCAGTAGAAAGTTCACAAAACCGCAAACTCATATAAACACGCCTAATGAAGCTATTGTAACGTGAAACGCGTGTTGCGGTTTGGTAAACTATCCAGTGAAAATCTCACAATAAAGTGGTACTTGAATATGTTACGGATTTTCATCAAGAATCGGCCAATTCCATCACATATGTGCAAGTCACGTATATCCTGAAATATGATTGTTTATGGCGTAAACTCAATATCAGTTGAAATGAGTATTGTGTTGAACAAATAATTATTATCACAATATGGCAACTTATCCAATTATTCATGATATAAGGATGACATTAGTATATCTTCTCTAGATTTACTGTTTCTAGGGGTGTGTATTGTTTTGTTCAATATATTGAATGTTAGGTATAGTTATGTTTTGATTCGTATTTGTTCCACGATAAGTGATTTATGATTGTTAAATTTATGGATGTTTAAGTTTTTCCAGATGTCCATACGGTTTCCCTTATTGACTTATTTTATGAGTTTTATGTTCTCTGGTGGTAGGAAATTATGTTTGTGTTGTATGGCGTGTGTTGCGAGGTTTGATTTATATATTATTAGGTTTATGTATGCTTTTTTGTACTCGTCGTACCTTTGGATCACTTTTTTCTTGGTTTGGCCGATATAGAATTTGTTGCAGTCCGAGCATTGTATGCTGTACACTCCGTTTAGGTTTTTGTCTTCTTCTTTTTCATAGCTGTTTATTTTTTGTACTATTCAATTGTTTGGTTTGTATGTGATGTTGATGTTAAGGGGATTAAAGATGTTTGCTAGTTTTTTGGTTTGGTGTCCTACGTACGTAAATGCTGTCCATCGTTGTGTTGTTTTGTCTATTGGAGTGGTTTGATCCTTGTTCTGTATTTTTTGTTTGATTCTGTTTTCTAATTTATCTATTATCTTTTGGGTGTATCCGTTCTCGTTCGCTATTTGGTATATGATTTTCCGTTCTTTGTTCTGGGCTTCATTGCTAAGTGGTATCCTTAACATTCTATATATGAATGCGTTATAGGCAGCCATTTTGTGTGATGGTGGATGGTTTGAACTTGCGGGTATGGTTGAGCTTGTTCACAAAGAACACAAAAAGTATTACCTGGTGTAACTAACCCAAACAGAGGCAAATTTACCTAAAGTTCTGGAGTACCTGCACTGAGGCGTTCGGACCGCATAAAAGGAAAAACAACAGGTTGTAACGTTCAGTTTGAGAAGAGCCTAGATGATGACAGCACGACTAGCTGTCGAAAGCGCTCGCATATAATTAAACAGGAGTTATAAAGCAACTAAACTACTGACAACAACAAAACTACTGGGGTACGCAGCATGCAAAAAAATACTGTTAGGACATTGATTCCAATATTTCGACACATTTTATTGTCATCATCAGGGAAACTACGAGAGAAGGAATATGTATATTTACATATTGCCTAAGTTGCGATAAAACAACTTACATTATCCACCAGGTTGTATGCCAATGGTGGAAAAATCATCAAATAAATGTAAAACAAAACATTTTGACTTGGAATTCAAACATTCATTTCAACATCAATAACTAATTTTGAATATTGACTGAAAGTTTCAAGAGTGTTTTATAGTACTATTATTTCAATCTGTTACTACAATTATGTTTTGTTGTACATATATTTGATGATTTTTCCATCATTTGCATACAGCCTCGTTGACAATGAAAGTATTCCAATATTTCGATAAAATTCATTATCATCTTCAGGGAAAAGCTGATGATGTTGATACAATATAAAAATTATTAATATGAGAGGTCACAACTTACTGTTATTGAGATTGGCCGTGTCGAGAAGAATGTAACATTTAAACAATTGAAACATGTCAATACAATAAACAAGTTATTACATCAAAAGAGGTAGACAAATCACTGGATACAAAGAAGAATATTGAATTAAAATTTACCTAAAATCGTTATTTGATTTGAAATTATGGATTACCGGTAACCGCCATGTAGTTTAAGAACAAAGACAGAGACACAAAACAATTGACAATGTCAGCTGTCATCTAATTAAGTTTGAAAGGTATGTTTGTTTGTAGATGATAAAACTATAGAACAAAAAGGGAACTATTCTGGTGCAAGTGTGATCAGAGACATCTGCTGTTCTGTAAGTAACTCAATGAGAAAACCCAAAAATCAAATATGTTAATTGAATGACAAAATCCTCATTAGTCTTGAGGAAAACAAGTGAAGAGGTGTTGTTAAATGAAAGTAAAACCCTGCCATAGAGGGAGGTTGGGAGTTTGTTAAAAAAGAAAATATTTAAAATGTTATGAAATTATATTATTGAAAAACCAGAATTGAAATTGGTTTGGAAATGTTTGTCAATGTCTAATAAAAAGGCATATATTTCACTGAGGTGATCAATGTCTGATCTTTTATTAAGGCAATTATTGGATTGTGATATAAATGACATTTCCAAAAACAATCTTTAGATATTTTTCTTTCAGTTGATAAAATTTTTGTTGAATTATAGTCCATTTTATGACCTTCTTTCTAAACATGATTACTGAGAGTACATCTCTCATCATCATTTTTATGTGAACTGATTCTGTCTTTGAATAATCTTGACGTTTGACCAATATATTCACTACCAAAATTTAAACATGGAATGGAATATATTAATTGAGATTGAAGGTTGATTGGAGTTTTATCTCTAAGTTTCGAAAATAATTCAATAATGGTGAATATGGTTCTAAAAGATATTTTTATATTTAAATCTTTGAATATTCTGCATAACATGGGTGTCATATCACTTATGTATGGTAAAGAAGAGAAAAGTATAATAACTGGAGGTGGATCAGCTCCAATTGTGACATTGTCAGACTCTAAAGGATTTATATCCAACTGGTTCTTATTGTTAATTTGAACGTCGATGGTAGTCGTACTAAATAAGATCTTCTTAAGTAGAGGATCCGGGTAGGAGTTGTTAATGAATAATTGGAAGAGTATATTTAAATTTTTATTGTGAAAAGAAGGATCGGAAGTCTGTAGAATGCGATTCTTCATTTGTTTGACCAAATTGATTTTCGTTGACTGCTTATGGTATGACCAAAAGTTCAAGAACCTACCAGAACTGATAGGCTTGCGATACCAATCAATGAGTAGAGTATTATCCGGTGTTCTGATAACCTTTGTGTCAAGGAAAGGAACCCATTGTTCGTTGTTGTCAGTTTCGATGATGAACTATATATAAGGGTCATAACTGTTGAAGATGTCCACAATCTCAGATATTGTCAAATATAGAAAATGATCATGAAATAATTCAGATTCATTTAAGTAAATACATGAATTGAAAGATATTCCAACCTCACTTCAATATTTCAACACAAAAACACTCAGTATTCAGAATTCTATCTTTTAATATTTCAAGTTATAGACATCGAAATTGATCCGATCACAGAATATATAATATTAAACAATCTCCAAATACGCAAACTTTGCACAGATTGCATACTGAGCATTTTACCTTAGTACAGTGACCGGATCAAAGTTGCGTATAATTCTTTATCAATATTGAGGGAGATCAAGATCATTAACAGACAAGAGACAGACAAATGGGGCTAATCTTAGCTCCCGTTGGAGTACCAAAAGTATGTTTACAAATTTAACCATTAAATGAAAAATAAGTATTTTTAAAAAGGAAAGTTATGAGTTGGAGAAAATCGTCTTTTTGCATGTCACAAAATTGACTAATACGTCCCCACTTTCTATCAATAGATCTGAGATAAGTGTCTAAATGGACATTGCTAAAAAGAGATACATCTAAGCTAGCAATTACATAATTGTTAGGTAGTTTCATTTTATTGAATGTAGAGAAAACATCAGGGTTAAGTTATTTTTCACCTGAAATTTGGGCATGTAATACACCTCCTCGGAAATCATTATTCTGACTCATAATCCGGAGTATGTATTTGTATGTGTAGTTGTTTCCTGGCTTTGTCTGCAGGTGGCGCAGTGGACATCCTACGGATTCAACTGCTGATGGGGGGGGGGGGCAAGTACCCCGAAATCGGTCTATCAGTTGGTCGTACCGACCAAGTGAACTCAATTTCTGCCAAATCTCTCTGTCTGCAAGTGGCGCAGAGGACATCCCACTGAATCAACTGCAGAAAGATTCCGTGACTAGCTGGAATTATATTTGTTTGGTCGTGATACTCAGATGTTTCACTCAGTTCTGAAGATACCATGCATGGTAATGATGATGGGGCAATCACCCCGAAACCGGTCTATCGGTTGGTCGGATCGACCAGTCGAATTTAATTTCTGTTTTTCATAGTGGGAAAGGATTTGCGACGAATCATCCAAGTCGAAGACGTTGCACAGGTGCCTGATGATTCTACTTCAACTCTCTGCGCGGCATTAGCTAGGTTAGTTGTTGTTTTTCCGTTGGGTATCTGCCACACGTACCTACAAAGTCGTAGGTTTACATGAGAGGCAAGGAGTAAGGGGTTTTCACCTGAACCTGGAGCATGTCATATGCACCTCTCCAAAATATTAACACAGCTCTACTAAAAAAAAAAAAAATTGTGTTGCCCTGGATATTTTTGCAAATTTTTATGTTTTCGAGTGCCTAAATCACGAATATATTTATGAAAGTACTGAATGTACTTTATTTTTTATGATTTTTACGTATCTTGTATTTTTAATAATAATCGGCTTGTTCAACCTGTATGTTGAAAACGCAAGGGATGGAGACCAAATATGGCACTAGTAAGGAAAGGCATCATGCCCATTTTTTGTTATTGTTTTGTATCGACCCCAAACTGCGGATTCCAATTCAGAAATGAATAATTACCCTTATATATTCTTGACATTCAATAGATGGTTGATTGAACAAAGGACGTCAGATCCACATTCTTGATAAAACGTCGTGCCTTTGAAGGATGAATATGAAACAGTTTAAAAAACGAACAACGTAAGAGACATAAATTGTAATTTATGTTTCTTGAATTTCAAATAGGGCGGAACAAATACAAAAAGTGATAAAACCCCTATTGATAGCCCAGTCGTCCCTTTGGGTAAAAGAAATCAGTATTCATATTAACTGCTCCGGATTCAGGAGGCCCCTCGTGCCGCAAAGGTGCAAACTTATTATGAGGGTGTATCTGCGAAAAGCCTGCATTACGAGACCCTTGATACTGACTCGCGCTCGCTCATCTGTATAACAGCCTGAAAAAGCTTTCCTAATAAAAAATAACTCTTATTTCCTATAAACTTCTCTATATACGGAACGAGGCGAATAAAATGCCAGAATTGATCGCGATATCTGTGTTATTTTATGTGATGGAAATACTTCTTTTATAAAATTGAATTGGTCCACCTAATTACTATATACGGACTCTGAAGAAACTTAAATATATAACTGAGATATGGAGAGATATTTCTTTAATGGAAAGGTAGAGTAAAAAATAGATTCAGTTGTGGAAATGAACAAACTGTTAAACGTTAGCGCCTACCACTTTTGTAGAACTATTTATCTTTTGCCTCAAAATTTTCTTTGAGGTCTGCTAACAGCCAGTACTCGATGGAAGTCAAATCTGGCAAATATGGTATATTCGGGAGCAATTCGAAGCCCATTTCATGCAATTTTCCCATCGTTTTCTTTAATTTGTGACACTGTCAATTGTCTTGATGAAGCAGAACTTTCTTTATTTTCAAATGGGGTCCTTCGTTTTTCCCCGATTTCGACCTTCAAACTCTCCAATAACGCTATATAATATTCACTGTTGATGGTATTTCCCATCTCAGGATAGTTGATGAATATTACACAACACACATCCCAAAATACCGGTACCTTAACCTTTCCAGCCAATTGGTGTGCTTTAGGGCGCTTCGGACGAGGTTCACCAGTTGTTCTCCACTCAGATGACGATCGTTTCGATTGCGGAGTGAAGTGATGTATCCATGTTTCATCCATTGTTACATATCGATGAGAAAATTCCGGTTTGTTATGTTAAACCATGGAACACTTTTGTATTTGGTCAATAGTGAGCACGCGCGGCACCCACTCTAAACAGAACTTTCTAATAGTCAAATGCTCATGCATAATTTGGATGTCTACTGCGTTTTTTTTTGAGGGCAAAACACAAGCATTACAGAAAAATCCTTAAGGCGCTCTTAGAGCGGTGCCTGTGCGAAAGTAGCAGTTCACATTGGATTTGAATCGCTGGAGGTTAAAACGTTCTCGGATAGTTGATGCCACATAAACGACGTTCTCCAAATGGAAGAGATCTCACACAGTGAAGTTCGAGGTGTACTGAGTTGAAGCTCAAAACGATGAGCAGCCAAAGTTCTGATATGTACCGCTCTCGGTGGAATCAAATGTGCCAAATCACTTATACACTTTCCGTGGAATTATCTATAGAAGAAAGACAATTTGAGATTCGGGATAGTCGTTTCCACCAAGGGCGGATTTGGGTTCGTCTAGTTCCTTGGATCTATTGTAGCTGTCAGTGAGTCTGATAAATCAGTGTATGGGAGAATTCGAAACTGAATTTAATTGAGCAGAATGGGGATGGGACATAGCGGTTACTATGGGTCGGTTTTCGGTAAAGAGTGTGCGAGAAGGAATTTTGTGATGAGAACATCCAAGAATGGAAGTTATTATTTTCCACTTCCATTGTGAATTTTATGTCGAACTGTAGGGAATTCATGTAGTTTGGGAAAGTATGAAGACTTTCAAATCCATGAAGCCATATAATGAAGACGTTACTCGTTTGTTAAATTTGCCCCGGAAAAGGAAATGACTCCAGCATGTATCTGCTTCAGTTAGAAACTCGTATGGTTGAATACTACGAGTTCTGTACTGAACGAATTTAGGAAATATGAGCATTTTCAATCGAAGTACTGTAACGATTGTAGAATGACAACTACAGTTTTGATTTGATCTCTCATAAGGTCCATGAAGGGTGACTAACGATAATATTATTGTGATTGATTCACAATAATGTATCATAAATCTATTTATAAAAGAATGAGTTTTCAAAGCTTCACCAATTTAATATTTTTTAAGAAAGATGAGTTGTGGTCATAATTACACTAAGATCTACCACTGAATTATTTCATGGGAATGAAATAGTAACTGAATGATAATTACACACAATAACTGATATTTTTCTATTACAACTTATGTATTGCATTACATTATCATGTATTGATATCAAGTTCACTGAATTTTTATCACATATGTACTAACAGTTATATATTAGAATCAAAATTATCTTTGGCCACTATTTGATGTAAGTTGGTAACATCGAAATGAGTACGATTTGATTAAGTATTGATAAAAAAATCAATCTCAATCTTTCTCGACACCAACTCTGAGCTATGAGCTCTTTTCTTTCTCATCCCTGATCTCCCACGAAACAATGTGTGTGTACCCCACAATCAGGTCTCTTGAGACCTGCTGTTGTATTTGTACTTTTACATTACTAACTAACCACTTTGCTGTTAAAGTCAAGTTAGCTTCAAGTTTGCTGACTTGCCATACTACTTCTTGGCAAACAACGGTCTAACCTGGCCCCTTTGTCCTTCTCCTTTACTTCTTGATTGTTGTTAAAGCGGCACATGTAGCGGAACTCGAGATTTCAGTTTAATTTCTGTGGAATATCCTTCGCATCGCCCTACTTAGAACGTTATCTTGACCAGCATAGGCGGGACTGGATTATACATACCGGAAAATGAATTGTGCATGAAAATAGGGTTTGATGAAATGGTCTTTAGATAAGTTTGTAATTTTTCACATCCTCTGAGATGATACTGTTATAACTCAAGAGCCATTAAATAATATTAATGAATTAACGTAACCTTCTTACCAATTCATTTTTTATAGTATGATATTTTATAGTCACTGTGTCAATGTGAATTCATGCGTTGTAATACAGCACCCAATAACAGTTTTCAAGTGAAAATTATGCACAATTTGTTTTCAGATTTTGAGTAGTTTTGGAAATGTCCATCAATAGTCAGATCGAAGCATTTCTGCCTCCTTAATGACCTATTACTATCATGATAATTGAAGTCCGACTCGGTGAACTGGAAACTGGAAGTTTGTTAATTTTCAAACATGCACCAAATGAAGCCATTTGAAATTTTCTGATCATGGTGGAAGGGGCCTATTATTTCACAGAACAGTCTACAAAACAAACAATAAGTTTGAAGGTGATTGACAATGTTTCATAATGAATTTCATTAGTTCGGACTTCCGAATAATAGTGAAATGAAATACAAGTAAAAAAAGAAACCAATTGAACAAACAATAAAAATAAAATTAAGAGATTCCAAGCCAAGTTACTTCGCGACGTTTCGATTGTTAGTATCCACAATCGTCTTCGAGTGATGACTGGACTAATTCCTTGTTTTGTTTGAGGAGTGCCTAGAAGATGACAGTACTACCAACTGTCGAAAGCGTTCGCAGATAATTAATAGAAGATATAAATCTTCTAATCCTTTTTGTGAAATTTAATATTGAAATACTGAAAATAAAGGAAAATTAGTTGCCCCCCTTTTTTGAGTGTTTTGTCCACGAATTATTTCATTATTGATTTGTATCATGCACACTCGATAAAATCTCTATCTGTATTTATATCCTGGACCCGGATATCACNTTTGCACCTATTGTTAACCTTTTCACTCAACCGCGTCAAATCTTCAAATCTCGAATTCAATCAAGAGTTTAGGGATACCTAATTTGAAATATCGCAACGCTGGTGTTAGGAACCCAAACGCACTGTCTGTCGATCTTTCTTTAAAACTACATAAAATTTTATTTATCTACATTAAGTAACACACATATTTCGTTCATGACTATTTACTATTTAACTACAGAAGAGTATCAACAATAGAACTCACTATAAAAATGGTAGGTGCGTTAATACTACAGTACAGTTTCTTACTGATCAAAATCAAGATGAACATCGTAAACGAAAGCCAAATTCAGAGAGACAGCATCAGTGGCAAATTAAAGAAAGAACCTCTCAAATGGAATGATGATAAACTAAACTATGCAATTATCAGTTTCTGGCTCAAGTCGTACGAGTATTCAAAGAATGACTTCTTTGACAGAGGTTTTGAATTTTGCGATATGACGAAATAACCCAAATTGGTGGTTCAATGGGTCCAAACGAATTTTGTTTCCAAAGGCGTTTATGAGGAACTGTTTTATTTTCACTTGTTCATCCTGTATACTAACTACGAAGAGCTAGTGAAATATTTCATTAGTGAAACAAAAAAATAATCACCCATGAAGGACCTGCAAGGACTGCAAACATATTGAAATTTGACAGGTTCAGTTCTAATGGAGAGAAATAGATGAACTATTTTGGTTTGGAATAGAATTATGATGTCTACAACTGTACATTGGAAAAACACATTCTGATTTGAAGTACATTCAGGACAATTGTGAATACCATAGAATCGTTCTTAACCAGATGCGTAAAATCGTATAAATATGTAACGGTACTAACGGAAGAGTATAATAGAAAAACTACGAAAGCGTTGAAGGGCCACACAAAAATATTTTTTTTGATTTGTATAATTCTGACTTGTATCTCAGAATTCTGACTTGTATCTCAGAATTCTGAGTTGCAAGTCAGAATTCTGACTTGTATCTCAGAATTCTGACTTGCAAGTCAGAATTCTGACTTGTATCTCAGAATTCTGACTTGTATCTCAGAATTCTGACTTGTATCTCAGAATTCTGACTTGTATCTCAGAA
>NW_019290604.1:149943-192616 GCF_000500325.1 Leptinotarsa decemlineata | reverse complement strand
TACAGTTTTGTAAGAAATTTGCAACTCAGAATTCTGAGATGAAAGTCAGAATTATACAAATCGAAAAAAATATTTTTGTGTGGCCCTTCAACGCTTTCGTAAAAAACTGACATTTTTGGAAAATGCATATATTTCGAATACATATTCTGAATTGGAGAACTATTAGTTCAGAAGAATGTTCACACAATCAGCTGCCAATAGAAATGGCAGTGACAGAACTCAACATAACATAAACATATATGAATTAAGGAGTTATATTTTTAGGAGTGATTAATAGGAAGTAATCAATTTGAAAATAAGTAACTCTATACATGGATGTGTAGATCATGCAAAGAAGCAACTTTCAGATACAAACTGGAAGAAAGCCCTTCTGAAATAGCTACTTTCATAAAAACATTGAATTACACGAAAGAAAAAAAATTCTTTCGAAACAAATACTACTACATGAACACTGAATTATACAGAAGATACTTTTCTCTACTCAGTTTGTATGGAATGGTTATGGTTGTTGGTTATGGAATGAAATTCAGATATCATTCACAGGAGTTCTACTTCAAATGAATGGTAATGAATTGCACTTACATGGAACACTGTCATCGATGTTTCGCCATAAGACACTTGCCTTAGGGCTCGTCAGTACCAAATTAGATAACATTATAGAAAATACACACAATTCATTCATGAATTAAGATTTTTAATATCACGGAATATGTTTGATCTATTTATGTTATCGATGACATCGTAATGACATTCATTCACCTAAACATATATATTTGCGATGACTGTGTCGATTGATTCATTGGATATCAATAAATCTTCGTACATTCACGTTGTTGGAGTAATATGGACATCTTCTCAGAAATTTGAAACAATTGTTGCTACTTCCCTTTATCTCCGACTACTCAATTTATTCCAAGTTTTCGAAAAGAACCGTAGTCCGGTTCTAACAGACAAGTCTGTCTAAATTGACAATAGCGGTCGCTTGTTTTTATTCTTTGGCCACCAAATCAAGATGTTCAACCACCATAAAATGCATCATGTCTGGTTTCACTCCTCATATATCTTTATATAAGTGCATCTGACTAGCAAGGGTACTATCTTCTTCTTTTAAGTACTGTCTAAATTTTTCAGGTTAGCCCGGAATCTAGTAAATCGTCCAGATTATTAATCTTAGTTTTTTTTTTAACCCTGAACCCCTTGATGAATGCTTCTATGGTCAATTTGGATCGGCTTGTGTTAGACCCTTCCATATTATTGTAGACAAGAACACCCCTCCTGTAATGATCATGTGTTCCTCAGAATATGCAGTCTATCCATTTGCAGCTTGTATTATCGATCCCTCTTCTTCTTGACGCCTGAATAATTGATTCTGATGATGTGTTATCGAATGCTTCTTCAATATCAATGAAAACAGCTTGTTTCCCGAGAACATGTCTGAATATCTACTGAAATATCACCCACACATACTGGGACCTGATTCTGTCAAAAGCAGAGTCATCAACGTAAACTCTACAATATTTCGTTACATCGAAGGGAGTTTGGGGACTCTACAGATATTTTTAGGTATTTCAGGTATATTTCAAGTATTTGACTGACTCAGTTCACTTGTTTTCTCATGGATGGTGTATGTCAGAAGTGAATGCTATGTTTAATGGAAAAATCATAAGGACCCATTTTACAAACGCACGGAAACAAATCTTTCCGTCTCCAACTGCTCTCCAACAAGTCTCCAAATACAATTCCTGACCGTTGTCGAAAATAAATACAATAAGTGGGATAAACAAGCAAGTGGCCTTCAACCATCACTGATGAACATAAGAAGGTGTTCAATTAGAAAAATATAGTATTTGTGTGATAACTGTGATAAAAACCAATTGAATGCTTATAGTTCAAGGCAAAATTCAATTTACTGGCCTGTTGGCCGAAAATTTGGACTTGTCAAAGCAGATATGTGATCCATAGGGCTTGAGATCTCATAAATGGTGTTTCCGTGAAGAAAATCATGATCACTTCTTCTCACTGTTCTTATAGTATCACCAATGAGGTCTGCGATATTTTGGAACAGCACTGTCTGTCACTAATTTGTGAATGCAGCGCTTTTGGGAAACGATCACCGATTATAAATAACGTCACTGATGGACTGTTCAAGTAGTGATATTATTAATTGTAACTGGAGACCCATTGAACAAGGGGGTTGTGCTTTCTGTGCCAACGTACTCGTGAATTTTGGTTTGGAACAATGCTCATGGTTTACATCAGCAAACCACTTGACGGGGCATGAATTTTGAACATCATACATTACAGGAATGACATTGCTGTTTGATATGAACGTTATGAAAAAGTCTGGGTTGACTGTCCTTGTTCATGTTTCATTGCCTAAACCACTCTGCATGCTGTTTTCGGTGAGTGCCTGCTTTCCCGTAGCCCCGCTGGATACAGGAATGAGAGAATCACTTGTGGTTCTGTTATTTCCTAACTAACTGAATGGCATCCCAACGATGGCCTTATCCTAAGGTGTGTGTATCCGTGCCGAGAGGATGAATGACACTGAGCCTATCAGATAATGCGGGGCTCTGCCGTGATTGACCTTCTTTCCCTAGCTACTCGTGGACAGAGTAAACTTAAAAATTATTTCTGACACTGAGTCTATAGAGGAGATAGATGTCGAGCTTATGACTCCAATAGACCTGCCTGTAAACTTAGATCAGGAGCGAGTCTACAGAGAAGATGGATGTCGAGTTTACAACTCCAACTGACCTCCCTGTGAATTTAATGCAGGAGCGAATCTACAGAGGAGATGGATGTCGAGTTTACGACTCCAACTGGCCTCCTTGTAAATTTAGTTAAGGAGCGAGAGCTTCTCAACTCCCCAACTTCTAATCCAACAACTGAACCTTAATGAAAGGTTTGGTGGAGCAGCCAGGATACGACTGAGTCGTCTCCTCAAGAGAGGGGTACCTTATAAAACCACCTTGCACAAAATTTTTGAGCGGCGTACGTAGAATCGGTCTCAGGAGAGGGAACAAACCCCCCATAAGCAGGTTAGCAAACGTCTGCGCTCAAATGATGATTCACCAAAACCAAAGACGAAAAAGCCCTGCACGGCTGAATCTGAAGCATCGTCAGGTGTAGCTGACGTGCAATAACCCTCGTATGGAAAGGTTGTCGCCTGCCTGCCTGCCCCACTGGGGACCGAATCAGGTCTTTAGAGTTCGGCAGAGCCGTACTCTTACCATCTGACCTGAAAGACCACTCACCATACAAACTAATCGGCTTCGTTAGGAAGCTGGGTTTATTTGACCGAGTGTGAATAGGTGTGAGCCACAATAAACCCTTGCGGGTTGCGGTGGAGAATCGAATAGACCCACTCACTTTGGATCTAACCTAACCTAACCCAACCTATTATAACTATTTGAAGCCTGGATACGATAGTTACATTTATGAATTTCATGAAAAATGCTATTGGGATTGAACTGCATTTCATCACGGAGGATTTCTAAAAGATTTGTTTTCATTCAACAATAACTTTGACACCACTCCTGTTCTGAACCGACCCTGGCAAACATACTCGAACACAAGTTTTCCAGAAGTTTTGGAGTCGTGTAAGTAAACGGCTTTCAATATACATGTCGTTAATTTAGACGGTGGCTATAACCCTCTCGTTTTCCGAGAGAGATTGTGCTCGAAGTTGCGAGTTGATTGTTCCCTTAGGCCTTAGCTAATTGTGTAGTAATAGCAAGAACTACGAAGGAACTCTCGAAATGCCTTATTAAATAAGTTGTTCAGGTATGCGCCTATATCTGAAGTGATCGGCGAAAATTTCGGCCATCAAAAGTTACTGCTACATAAATTTTGAATGCACCCTGGTTTGAGGAGTAGTTATTTTTGTTTTTCTCCAAGGTGTTGTGAAGGTAACCTGATCTATCAATATCAGGATTATGTGACTAGTATAGAGAAACAAATAACAACTGGGCTTCAGGTAATTATAATCTGTGGAATATACAGTATGAAGAAAGGAGAAGTTGTAATGTCTGAATTACTCTGGTTTCAGAAAAAAATAATGTGAGTATTGACAACATATACAAAGATCTAGGATTTCGTCAGGGTTCTACTAGGTCCGTTATCGTCCCTGTTTTTATTTCGTTATTATCATTGACCCACCAAATCAAAAATCCACAATTTTTTTCATGTGTGATACAACATAAGAACCAACGGCACAGAGAAACAAATGTCAATACTCGTTTGTTAGAGTAGTCAATTAAAAGGAACAGAGTAGGTAACTTGATTCTTTCTCACAACCAAAATATCTCCTGAGCGTGTATTTTGCTCTGGTATAGGGTAGACCAATGAAAACTAAAAAAAAGATAATTTATCAATATCTCAAACATTTCAACATCAACCTCTTCGACGTGGTGCCTTCTGACTTCAATCGTAATCGATTTCTTTTCTCTGCCGCGCAGAGAGTTGAAGTAAAACCATCAGGCACCTATGCAACGTCTTCGACTTGGAATATTCGTCGCAAATCATTTCTCACTATGAAAAGCATAAATTAATTTCGTTTGGTCGATCCGACCAACCTATAGACATCAGTACCGGACATAGTCTCCTCAGAACCAATGATCACCCCACAGTTTGAGGAGTGGTCATTTGTTGATAATGCTGGCTGGCCCTCCCGAATGTATCGAACTTCTGGAATACGGCCCGACAATCGCAACCTTAGGAATAATAATGATGATATAAACAATAATATCAAACTTCATTTTGGTCATATGATTCCATACATAAAAACAAAGATTATGGCAAGACATAATAATATACAAAATAGTATCTATCCTAAGTGAGTTTTGATATAATGCAATAGTGAAGCAAAGATGAAAAAAGAAATTATACAAAAGTTATGGTACTAATATTTCGAAGTAATATGTTTTAAAAAACTGAGAAGAGACATTTCAGACCAACCGAAAGAAGAAAAGAAGAGGTCACGATTTTGCATCAACTTTGGTTTTGAATCAAATATCTCAGAAAAGAGAAAGAATTCTTCTGATTTTCCATCAGTTTGTTCAGATATTTAGGCACTCCTCTGTTCATCAATATTAATATAAATATTTTCGTCAGGTAAAAGACCCGATGTTTGAAGTTCAATTCTTCAATAGCCGTAAAAATTGGAGTAACATGATCTCTGTACGGAATGTTATACTTAAAACGCATACATACATGTAGTAAGTATACATTACAGTTAATCTTTATTGAATTGCGGTAAATAATGATGGTAGAGCATTACAGTAATCGATTTTTGGTAGATCACTGACTTAATTGAAAGGAAAGAATATTACTGGAGTTCTATCCCAACGCCAAATCGTTATCTTTATTTTCCTCTTGAAGATGATCACACGGTGATTGAAACACGTAACGAGGTTTTAAAAATATCGGTTTGGTGTTGGGATAGAACTCCATTATTTGCATTACTGTACCAAAGGTTCCAAACAGTGCATCAATTTATTATGTGGTTTTCACAAGAACTTACTTTTTATCAACTTTCAACAAACATTCTTATAACGGCATGAAAAAATAATTCTTTGAAGCGCAGCTCCGAGGTATCGACCTCACAAAGGGGGAGTTATGATAATGAATAATGTTGGAAAAATTATGTTGTTAAATTTTTAGCCTTGAAAAACTTTTTGTTGAAGTGTACGAGCAGCTTTGTGAGCTAGATAATACTATTTGAAAGTGAATCTGAAGAAACTTTACCATTCATACCACTATTCGCTGGTCTGAGTGCCCTGGGAGCATCAAGTGGGGGTGCAACAGGAGTTACCAGTAGTTAGACAATGTCTAACACATTCACATTTACCCTGAAAGGATATGATTTTGTTTCGTCTACAGATATCACAAATTTCATTCAATTCGACTTTGATTCTGAATACGGTTTGGCACTTATTGCATTCCATTCCAATAATAGTATACCAAATTCATTTGAAGGTCAAAATTCATTACACCAACCTCATCACTAAATAGTCGATTGTAATGACAATAACTACGGGTTCGTATGAGTTAATGAATTGAAAATTATTTATGTAAAAGGATCAATTCAAAAATTATTCAACAGGATTATTACGATAGCTTCCTTCCACTGACTGAAACCCAACAACGATACGCTACAGGGTGGATTCGAAAGAGAGGAACAATTTTTCGCAGCTGAAGAATATTGGTTTGTTGAAAACATAAACTCATATCCAATCAAATGAATCAGTCTGATTTCCCTGTAAATAATGTCAAAGTTCGTAAATGAGATGTCCATGAATTACCTCAGATCAAGTGTCTACAAACTAGCGTGGGTTTCATGCCTAACAGTTATGTAGGAAAAGCTTGGAAAAATTTTGAAACGAGAATCTTTGAACATAAAAGTTTTGAACTGAAAAAGATTAATGTCACCTATGGAGAACGATCACGAGTTCAACACTATGTAGCTACAACATACTCCATGTAGGAGCTTATATAAGGGAAAGAAGTTGACCTGCTGGGTTCGCAGGAAATAAATGAGAATAAACCTCACAAAAATATTTAAGTGTTGGTGATGTTCGTTTTTTAATGATGACACTTTATATTTAACTAGGTACAAGTGTATGGTTCAGTCATTCGTATCTCACTTCAACTTCAACACCTATAATATATTTTTTTTCAAGCACTCTTATTCTGATAGTACGGTTTGTGTGTGTTTTGTATCTATTTCGTCTTTATGAAATCATGTTCCAATTTCAACTTGCATTAAGGAATTGATTTGATCCTTCTGTATACTCATAGTTGAATATGTTTCTATGAATCTAAATTATTTTATATTTTAGATTTCAAGCCAAGTTAGTTCACGACGTTTCGATTGTTAGTATCCACAATCGTCTTCGGGTGATGACTGGACTAATTTCTCCGAGAGATGACTATTTATGCGTCGTTCGAGTGCTATCACTTATCCCCGTTTTCCATTTCTTCCGCTTCACTGGTTCAGTGGGAGATGACCGTTTGGCGGGAGTTAGCCATTTTTCGCTTGATGATGGGTTTCCATATGTTGCGTATCTCTACGATAGCTTGGCTGAATACGTTGTTGGACAACATGTATGCGGCTTCCTTGAATTTTCTCCCAAACCAATGTTCCTCTCTGTGTAAGATCTCAGCTTGGGACTACTCGATGTTGTGTTGATGGGTCCAAACATGGTCTGCTATTCCTGATTTGCTGGTTTCCCCTTATATGTAAGACAATGGAAGACCAGACTAGTGAAATTCATCATGAAATATTGTCAATCACCTTCAAACAAACGGAGAATTTTACCTGCTATAACGTCCCTTGTTCATCCATAAAATTCATAGAAATTCAAATCGACCCGACACTGGCCTCACAAATTAAGTTCCGGATGAGTTTTGCATCTTGACGCGTAAGGATAGGTTTTATTGACAAAATCAACATGCGGCAAGAATGTAAAATTCCATATTCCCGACTCAAAAGGTGTGAACCAAAAGTTGACAAACAGTCCCAAAGCTGATGAACGCATTCATGCGATCTGACAAGCTAGCCTTTTCTCCCCTTTTGGGGACGCTGACCGGATGTCCACCAATTCGTCATAACTTATACATTGGCCGTATAATGCCCGAATTTCGAAGACGAATATTTTACGTTCGAATGATTGGAATCACCCCTTTAGAACAGTGACGTTACGTGTGGAAGAAAAGTAGTAAAATAATTTACCGTATACATTTTTGTGATAATAGAACCAACCTAATTTGAGACGGAACTGATCTCAGACTCATAACCTTTTCAGGTGTGATTTGTTATATAGGTCTTACTAGAATGTGCTTCTGGTCACTTATCTATTCAATTATGACACCCGATTTTTCATATTTACTCATGCTAATTATATGCATCGATATTATTATTCACTGCTCTTTGAAGAAAACTGAATATGGTATTCTGAGAATTAACTCCACTTGTTTCACGTAACTGTAAGTTGAAATTCTCTGCGGATTTATCAAGATATAAAACTGCTTGCTGATGACGGAGATGTGCAATTAATGTTGGAACTTGAAATGCTGAGACAAGACGAATATGCTGTCCTGCGAAACAATGGTCTTTCCCAATAGATCATTGACAATCTGTAAAAATGTTTGAAGACGATATAGACTCCTGGAAAACTGTCTGACAGAGAGCTAGGGAACCAAGAAGGAAACTGTTATGTCAAGCCATGAAATCGTAAAAAGTTGAATACAGATACCCTCATACCACATACAGGAAAAACCCTTCATTTAGTCCAATTTGTGAAGTCAGAAATTAGGTACAAATTTCTAGAAGATAGAACCTGAATTTCCTCAAGATATGTGGTAGGGTTGACCAAAACTTCATATAAAAACTTATTACAAAATTCTCAAGGGAAACTTCACTGTGCGATTTTTACTGAATAATTCACGAAACTACCACACGTGTTTCGCTTCACAATAGCTTCCTTCAGGTATAGCAGAATTTTCTCTTCTGGACTACTTCGTAGTCACAACTCCTGCTCCAAAAACTTTGGGCGGGAATTTTCACTAACCATATTATAAAACGATTTTTCTTGAAATTGAACCTGAATGTGCAGGATTTTATGTCAAGCATTAACAACGTCATCCAGTTAGATTCTCTATTGCGAAAAAGGAAAGTTTTTAAACGGGATGAGGTTTTTTTTCCTGGTAGTACTACACTGCGACACCACTTCAATATCAACTTTCTAGGTCGATGGATTGAAAGGAGGGCCATCCATATCCCTTATCTGACTCCACTGGACTTTTTTCTATAGAGATGGTTGGAAAGTCTACAAGACGCAGATGAGTACTGTGAATAATTTACGGAGAAGAATTTGCAAAGGTTGTAGGCTACCAACACATAAAATAAGGATGCAAAGGAGAAAACAAAATCTCGTTTATGCAAGTTAATGGTACTCAGTTAGGACATTTGTAATTTTGGTAATTTTTCGTGTTTAGTTTCACTTTCTAGTTGAAAATTGAACACAATTCATTCTGTATTTTCAAAAATGCTACAGGATGAGATACAGAAACGAAAGACTTTTAAAATGTGTCACTCGACTATTATTCTCATTTGATATATGATGAAATCATATATCAAATGAGAATAATATATGAACATATATGAAAATCCATAACTAACGTATTCTAAAAACACTTCATTGTGAGATTTTCACTGGACAGTTTTACAAAAAAGCAACATTCTAAATCAATAGATTCAGGAATTCGGGTAATTTACTGAATGATCAATTAGAACTGAATAAATTTCCGTTACTGAATATTTTTTCAAATGTGGAAATGGAACATAAGCTCAGGTAATTTAATTCGTTAGAAATTTATGTAAAAAATCAGGTACTTGAAATTCAGGTACTTCAAATTTTAGAATAAGGTATATGTGGCATTGAATGTGTAGAATTAGTTATTGAGACAGGCCCGAGGAAGCCATTCAATGGTGAAGCACGTGTTGCGTTTTTGTAAAACCGTCTAGTGAAAATCTCACAATAAAGTGTTTTTAGAATACGTTATTTTCATTTGAAATTTCTAATATGAAGGCTATTGTGGAAGGAAATGTCTGACAAGAGATTGATTTTACGTAGAAGTATGTTCCTTTGTCAGTATATAACTATTTTCATTCATTTTCTAGATTATGAGATAATGACCCAAAAACATCAGAACACATCTTGATATTTAATATATTTAAGTCGCCTCACGAATCTCAATCATTATACATAAATCGCCCTGTAGGTTGTATAAGGTTGCATGAATGTGACAGCACGTGCACACCGTTCACAGATGATCAGAAGTCAATAAGAGACGAAGAAGTAGCAATAACTCGAATGAAAAGAGAGAATTGTCACGGAAAAGGTAGTATATAAAGTAGCCAAGTTGAAAATGGTGTGGGGGGAATCAAAAGAAGTGCAGACCCTAGCGTATTATACCCATTTCTCTGAGAGATTGTCATCTCTCTTTCTTGTCATAAAATTAAGATTTGACCTGCTTGCTCTTACCAGTCGAGAATATATCATTTCTAGACACACAGAAAGTGATATTCGGTGAAGAGTGGAAATTTTTATAAAAAGTTCATGGAAAGCACTTCTGAAGTGCGAAACCTGTGCGAAAAGGGTGATTAAAATTGGACTTTCATCGCTGAGCGATGGGCAGCTGTAGTTGACCGGGTACTAGCAATACCATCTTCGGAAAAGTTGAACAGTTTATGAAAGTAGCCTCAGGGTTTCCTAGGAATGTGAATGTCTCATTTTGATTAAACAAAACAATAAAAATCGCTGATGTGTGTAGAACCCTTCAGTTAAGAATAGAGTTCAAAGTTTTCGAGAAGCTGTAACATGACTGTGCAGACATATTGCTATTCAAGTTGAAATCTAACAAATCAATCAAAACTTCCAGCAGCTACTGTTGCTTACTCACTTTATCAGAATGTCTGCCACATTCATCCACAAAATTAATTTTTTGGGTGGAAGGATATTTAACTCATAACATGTTTTAAGTTGACTCTTTTGAGATGCCGTGTTGGCAGAAAATTGTCTATTTCCCAACCAAAAGTAATATGTGAAGGTTAGAAAGGTAATTTTATGAGTTTCTCAATCTCAAAATACTGGTAATACACTGTTTGGAACCTTTGGTGTAGTAATGAATATAACTGGAGTTTCTTCCCAACACCAAACCGTTATTTTAACACCTCGACACATGTTTCGATCACCAAGATGGTGATCACTCCAGTAATATTTCTCCAAATACTAGTAAATTTTGTCCATACGTAGACAAATTATTACACTCTGTACCAGAAAACCGAGAAAAAAAACCATATTGCCATGGGGAAATGAGAGAAAACGTGATGAGCTCATGAGGTTATAGTGTTCTCCAGAGACTTGAGAAAAATGGAAAAGACAAATGGGCATTCAAGCAGCAAAAGATATATTGATAGTATTGTTATTTTTCATTTTGTATTCTGTAAGATTATTCTCTCCACATTTACAGAGGAAGCTCAAACATATAACAAATATGTTTTTCAATATTTCGCACAGGCACCGTTCTCAGAGCGTCTTAAGGATTTTCCTGTGAAGAGTGTGTGTTGTACTGGAAAAAAATGGCCAAATTTGGCATATGGGTAGAAAATTGCCGTAGACTCAACTTTTCCAAGTAACTTTTTGTTAAATTCGATCTAGATGTGCACTTTTTCAATTTTTTCAAAAAAAAAGTTGAATTTGACATACACTGAACATCAGTGGGTCGCAGTTGGCCGCATCATTTTAAGTTAAATTTAAAGCACAAACAAGTGCCAAAGTTAAACTTCATTGAAACTTTTCGAAAAAAAAGTTTCCTATATGGTGCGCACTTTAATGGTCACACTGTGTATAGTCTGCCTGCTTATTCCAATTCAGATTGGCATCTAGGTAAATCCCTGAAATTTTTAATTCTTCAGCAGTTTGAATAATATAGTTGGAGCATTGATCATTTGGAACATTTCTTCTGAAGTGGATGTTAACACTGATCACTTTTGAAGTATTCAGGATAGGCTTATTTTTTTTGGCACCAGGTAGTGAACTGATCAATAATGTGTTCAGATTTGCTGTTGAGTTGCTCAGCATTATTGCCTGCTATAGCTATCGTGGTAACATCAGCAAACATTGTCACGTAGCCCCTCTTTATATGTTGAGGAAGATGGTTGACATAAAGAAGAAACAGTAGAGGTCCTAGAACAGAGCCCGGTGTCACCCCGAGTTTTACGGTCTTTGACTCAGATGTCAATCCATTGCAGATTACAATCATTTTCCTGTTCGTCATATAGGATTCTATTCAATTTATCATATTTCAATTATAGTTCCAGTTAAGTTGAATCTGACGTACTGCCTCAAGAAAAAAATGATCATGTATATTGTGTTAGATATAAAAAGATCAGATTTCAGGCCAATGGTTTTACTTGCTGAATGCGAAGTTGGTATTTGAAAATTTATTCAGACCATTTTATTTTCTGAAGACGGTAACTGACTAATTTTGTGAATGAGAGCCTTCAACATAGACCTGAGAAAGATTTCTGTTGGTTCAGGAAAAATCGGTATATTCATAAGGAGTGAGAAAAAAAAATATCAGGAAGGATTTCTAAAATGTCAATAATCATTCATAATTTTGAACATAAAATTCATGTGATTTTACCCACTTAGCTACACTTCGCCTCAAAGTGAGAAATATCTCTACCGTAGTTATACAGGGCGTTCCAACGAGAACTTGACCTCGCCTGTAAGTCAGAAACGGACATGTAATCAAAAATTCCAAAGAGCACGTCAATTTTTATTTCTAAGGGGAATAATTCTGATATGAGAATCATAACCAAAACTTCACCCCCCTGCGGTCAGCAACTACCCCTCCATTTTTTGAGGCATGGGGAGTCGAGAGATACATCATTTGAAAGATCTTTCGTCCCTATATTATTGGTTCATTCATTATTGTGATATTGAATGTTGAATGTTTTATTCAAGAAAAAACAGAAAAATCGCTGTCGTTCATTTTAATGGGGAAATCAACAACAAATAATATCAGTGGAAACAAAATTAACGGATAAATTGTTCAAAATGACCTTCATCCAGTTCCATACAATAATACAGTCTTCCCTCGAAAACATTCCGTACATTAGTCAAGATGTCCGCAGCCAGCAATCGGCATTCCTGAACAATTTTCCTGACGCAGGTCTTCTAGATTTGTAGGCTTAGTAGAGTACACTTTTGACTACAGGTATCCCCACAGAAAGAAGTCCATCGGTGTGAAATCAGGTGATCTAGCTGGCCACTCTACTGGACCCCTTTCACCGATACAACGCATTGGAAATCGTTCGTCCAAAAACTGTCTCACCCGAACATCAAAATGAGGGGGTGCACCATCCTGCTGGAATGTTATAATATCATTTCATACTGAATTGTCATCATTTTCTAAAATTTGTATCATAGGATCAACACAGGCTTGTAATAGATTTAAGTATGTGTCTCCATTGAGATTAACTTCAATGAAGAATGATCCAACAATATGATTACCAAGAATGCCGGCTCAGACATTAAATTTTTGTGGACTTTGTGACTGTATTTTCATCACCAAATGGGGATTCACAGCGCTCTAGTAATGACAATTATGTCTATTCACTTCACTATTCAACATGAAAGAACTTTCGTCTGAAAAACATGTCTTGTATAATAGGTTTGGGTTATTGGTCGATTTCTCGCTGAACACCTCACAAAGTCGACTAATCCTTGAACTAGCCTTATTTTGAAAAGATGGAATTTGTAGGCTTTCAAAATCCGAAAAACACTAGTAGCTGATACACCAGACGCTCTAGCTACTTGTCTGATAGATTGTCGTTTATCCATTTGCACATGTCTTAAAACTGCAACTTCAACTCCTTCATTTCTGACAGGAAGGGATACTTTTGTATTATACATTCTTGCAGCAGCTTTAGGACATTCATTATTTCGATAAAAGGTTGCAACACTTCCTATTCTTTCTTCATTAGAATAAACCATGTGAACAAGGATGTCAGAATAATAATTCGTGAAGAAGTGACTATGGCCAACTATCTAGTTTTGGTTCTGCGACAACTAGATTCAACAAAAACTACCAGTCCAAAAAAAAGTAACAGTGTCCTCGATTTCAAAATGTTTACTACTAATTAAATAAATTGTACAAATCTAGAAGACCTGCAATGGAGAATTGTTCGAAAATGCCGATTTCTGAGTTAATAATGTAAGGAACGCTTTCGAAAGTATACTGTATTATTGTATGAAAGTAGATAGAGGTCATTTTGAACACTTTATTCGTTGCTTGTGTTGCCATTGATATTACTTTCGTTGATTTCCTCAATAAAATGAGCGACAGCAAATTTTCTGTTTTTTCTTAAATAAAACGTTCAACATTCAATTTCTCGATAACGAATGAACCAATTTCGAGAAAAATTACAGAAGTAAAAGAGGAACAAAAGACTTTTCATATGATTTATCACTAGACCCCCAATGCCGTTGAAAAAATAGGGGGGTAGTTGCTGACCGCAGAGGGGCGAAGTTTCGAGTATGATTCCCATATCAGAATTAGTTTCCCTAGAAATAAAAATTGACGTGTCCTTTGAAATTTTCGATTACGTCCGTTTCTGACTTACAGGGGGGGTCAAGTTTTCGTTGAAACGCCCTGTATATGAACAAACTCACAATGACGATCATTATCAATCATTTCACGAGTTATATCTCATTCCCGACTTCATCTGATTGTTAGTAACAGAACATTGCGAGTGTCGTTATTTTTATTTCCGTTTTTTTCCTTCACAAAATATATTTACTCAAGATAAAGCGAAGGTCGAACATCTATTATTAATATTTTGTAGTATTTATCAAACAAAGATAGCGCATAGCAAGGAAAACAATGTAGTGTTAGATTTCGAAGTGAAGATGACCTTGCTGGTACTTGAATTTCATCTAATGAAAAGAACAGTTGGGATATTCGTCGAGATTATTCAAGTGTAGAATATGTCAAAATACATTTTACTCAATACAAACGAAGGTGGCATATTTCTTTATATTATTGCTGGTCCTTATTTTTTCAGCGAAAAAAAGTGAAATCACCCTCTAATCACCACCTAATTGAAAAAACCAATACCACTTTACACTTCACTTCATTTATGTATTAGAGATATGCTCCAGGGGTTCAACCGGTTTAAAGATCCCAGTTTTGAGAGAGATTGAACTTGAATTGAAAGCATTTTCGTAATTTTGCCAAAAATGCCTTTTCTCAAAATAACTCAAAAACTACTGATAAATATCCAGTACAATTATACTATGCGATCTTCAAGAGCTTTTGAGCACTTCAAATCGTAATAACTTCCAGAATATTACAAGCACATAAATGAAGTGAATTGTAAAGTTGTATTTCCAATTTCGGTCAGTTATTACCAACATTATTGTCATTGAAGCTAGTTTAGGGATTCAGCCATGAAACATTCTAGATTTTCCTGACGAAAGCAAAGTTTTGTGAAACTTTCAATCCTGGTGTTTGACGAATTAGAAACAACTTTTAAGATGCTATTTGCATTGGGTTCACAGACACCATTAACCCCATTTCTTGATGAGAATGGAAACAGTGATTTTCTTCAGGGACAAAACTCAAGCACTACAGGAAAATCCTTAACGCCCTCTCAGAGCGGTGCCTGTGCGAAAGTAGCGATTCACATTAGATTTGAATAGCTGGAAATTAAATCCACTCAGGAAATTTATTCCACATAAACGCAGTTCTCCAGATGAAAGAGTTCTTAAACAGTGAAGTTCGAGGTGTACTGAGCTGGACCTCAAGACGATGAGCAGCCACACTCCGTCGCGTATTTCTGATATGTACCGCTCTTGGTGGAATCAAATGTGCCAAGTCACTTGAACACCTCCCATAAAAGTCAGAAAAGAGACAAATCGTTTTCATATGCAGTAGCATATGAAAACGTTTCATATGCAGTAGCATATGACAACGTACTTATCACTTCAAGTTTAATTCTACCGGCTCGAATTCCGTTTTCTTCAATAACGCACTGAGGGCGTTTGAAACTTTAGTAAAAATAGATTTTCATGAATGAAACATTTCTGTCTGTTTGTATATTTAATTTCTTCAAAAAAAAATTCGGTATTCAATTTGTTTCCATCTCGAATAAGCATCAGACAAGTGAAAAACAAATAAATGATTGTATTGAGAATTTCAAAACTTCCAAGCCAGGTACGAGTATAAACCAATTCCCCTCTTCATTTGGAAAGTGATGGGGTCGACCTGTAGGGCAAGAGGTTGATTTTTTTTCGTAGAATTATATCATAGGATTTCACACTGTATAAACGAATATATTCCACGATCATTCGAAAATTCACCAACTAAAACAGAGAAAGCATAAAACAAAATTGTTATTGTGTTTAAAAAACAGTTTTCATTAAAACGGTTCTCTTCAATCGTGTTGTTTGGAGTTCTAATTAAACATTATGGCCTTCTAAAGTTATTGTGATAACTTTCGCAGAAGATACTGGGGGACATTAAAATTTACGATCAGAATTTGGTGCGTGGCCTCAAAGGCGGTTTAGCAATCTTCTATCTCCTATAATGGCTGTGTCATTTGTGTACAGAGCCGAAATCCTCCTCACGATGGACCATATTTCAGCGAATCTAATCACTGCTAATTTCGAGACTCAGCCAAGACTGAAATAATGAATACAAAAGACTGCTTACTTGAATTCATAGGGCATATTGTCGTTTTATATGGAAATATTCAACTTCGATCTATTGAGATCTACAAAAATAATTATTCAATTATTGATATATGACATACACAATGCTCACCATAAAGTGTGCATCATATTGATCCATGTGAATCGCTACTTTCGCACAGGCACCGCTCTGAGAGCCCCTCAAGGTTTTTCCTGTAGTGCGTGTTTTGTCCTTGGAAAAAATAACCAATTTTCATATTTTCACGATCATATACGAGAAACGTCAAAAAATTTCATTTTTATCCAATATATCATCTCGTACGATTTTGACTTCAATCAAAAACAAAAATTCACATAACTATTTTTGTGTAGTAAATCTTCAATATTGACTAATTCAATTCTCTTCAATGTTCCTAGAAGTTTTTCCCCTCAGATGGAAGCGAAATCATTTTTATAGCCCTGATAATTGATCTAATAGAATGAATACTTGCGTCACTTCATGTACTATAACTGTTTCACAATGTAGTAGAGGGGAAGGTGTGTGTGTGTGTGTATGTGTACTAATGGGTGTGTGCCTCCGAGCCCAAAGAGCATTACTGACAGAATCCAAGATACCGGGCGCGCTCTCGTCGTGAAAAGCCTTGTTATGGTAATGCGGGATTCTACTGTGATGGACCTCCTTCCCCTAGGTATTCCTGAGACCAAAGAATCCAATCCAGAGTCTACAAAGGAGATGAACCTCGACTGAACCACCTCAACTGTCCTTTCTGCAACACGGATCAGGATCAAGATCTTTCAATCCTTCAAGTATTGATCCTGTTAACAAACTTAGAATACAAGGTGGGGCAGCCAGGAAGCGATTCATTGCCTCTTCATGAGTAGATTATTTTATGAATCAGCCTAACACCAATTTCTTGACAACCAGAAACATAATCAACATCAGGAGGGAAATTGAACCTGTGCAGGTCATTGAACGCTTACGCCTAAAGGATAATAAGACAAAAACCTTTGACCTTGAACATCCTCAGACCTCAGACCTGCATATTTTTCCGTAGATGACTGCAGGTTACCTGAGACGATCAGAAGAGCGTCTCCTGGCTGATGAGTGTGGAACGTACTCTGCAGACCTGGGAGACCTGAAATACATTACAGAAAACCTACTTCCCAAGCCACAGATTTAGGTTGCCCAACTGGCGAAGGTGATCACAGACCTCATCAGGGTTTTCACTACATTGAGGAAATATTTCAACGGTTGGAGAGGATAATTTATTCTTCACAAGAAAATTCAGGCCCTGATAGCAAAGAACACACCCTGTGTCTACTCCGTCGCGGATCGCATCCGGTTCTTACTGTTCAGCAGAATCCCACTCTTGCCAGCTGCCCAAAAGATCATTCACCAAATAAAGTGATCGGCTTCGTTAGATTTATTTGATAGAATTTGAATAGGAGCAGGTCACAATCAAATCGCAAATCGCAGTGGAAGGTCGACTAGATCCACTTACTTTTAACCTACCTACCCATCATATCAGATTTCCGAGAACTTCCTTGGCACTTCATTTTTATTTGAAAATATCATTAGCGAGAAACTAGAAGTGTTGATTTTACTTCTCATATCTCCAGTTTTGAAGATGATGACCTATTATTACCTCCAGTAAGGTTAATTCAACGCACTAGCATCTAGGTTTTGCGTACAACCTTCAAATATTTCAGAAATTGTAAGTCTCCCACATTTCAGTTTTTGCGGTGTTCTATGAACACCATAGTCTATGACACCGCTCCGATTTAAATTTTTCAGTTTTTGTTTTTTCATCATTACCAGAACCATTATGAAGCCGAGACAAAATTATTTATGTTTGAACAATTTGTGTGATATTTATTTGAGGAATTTTGTTTCACATATATTTTTAAAAATCTCCGTACATTAGTCAACTTAAAACAGTACATTACAAATAGAAATTATTGTACCAACCTTTGATGAAAATAAAAATGTTGGAACTGAAGCGCCTAATAAAAATTGCAGATATATAAGTTATTCTTTAATCGATTATTTATTTGGGGACGACGATATGAAACTGAAACGAAGCAAAAATAGACAAACAATCGACGGTTGCTAGGAAGACTGTAGTAACTCAATTTTCAAACAGCTGAGAAAAATGGACTCGAAGCTTGTTATTGCCAACAAAAGTGACATAAATCAAACTATTTTTTTAAATTTTTTGGAGGTGAGATGCACTTCAGTGCTACATTATTTTATCTTGCATACTTTGCTCTTGTACAGCAAGTACAGAAAGTAACTGCAATAATTACTCTTCACTTGAAGAAGTGCATCATTATTTTCTGTATATATCAATAAACCAGTGAATTAATATATCAGATGTATTATTTGTGATTTTTATGCACTCATGTACTATTTTTATTCAATATCATTAAAATCATTTCAATATTTTTCATGAATATATTCAAGATTAAACAATTACTAATCATTTTCGACTTTATATTCAAAGTCAATAGCATGCCATTTCATATTGAAAAAACGTGTTACTGTTCTCACATTTCTTTGATACATGAACATAAAATTTGAAAGCATTCATATTAGTGATATGAACATGAAAACATCATTTTATTTTCAATTCTCATGAGTATTTCACGAAAAACTTTTTTCTGTATGAGTAGCATATGCTTTGAGCAATATAAATAATTCGTCCGCATCCCAATCAGGAGATTGATTTAAAACGATATATAGAAGCAAAAACTATAAAAATCTTCAAAATCGATTCCTGAGGATTCGATGCAATTACGTATCGAAATGATGACAAGCGATCTTATTCCTGAAGTAACTTTCTTATTGAACAGAAAATCCATCAAAATTTGAGGTACGGTCGCTGGCTTTTCTATATGCATATAGATATAAATGCTGCACAAAAAATAAATTATCAATTAATAATCTCAACTGGGGTAACGCAGTACATATTACATGATATAATATAAACTAACTGAAAACATTAACAGTAGGTATGTGTACACCACTCATTATCATTCTAAGAGTCAACAATAATGCCGGTAGGGTTTTCATTGTTTTCTTTATAAAATTTTATAGTTCTTCTGTGACAAGGAGGTAATTCTAAATATCAATATCAAAAAAAAAATCGAGAAACAAAGCAATAAAAACTAGAAATACCTGAAAAAATATTGAATAAATTCAATTTGACTTTTTTTCTCGGAGTATGTTTTGTGTTTTCTATCAAGTTTTTTATTCCCAAACAAGATATTGAAAGTTCATTCTGATTCATTTTTCACTACATAATTTTTTCGTAAGTGTAACCATTCGAGCCAGCACTATATTGTATAGAATTCAAAACTGGCATTGATTTAAACTTTGAATCAGATCAATACCAACACTCATCACAAACTGTCACTCATTTGTCATTTGTCAAAATTGACATTTTTATAATTTTTCAACAACCTAACCATATAGCTTGGTAATGATGTGTTGAAGGAAGTATTCAAGTCAACTGTTAAGTGAACAGTTCACAAAATCACAACCCTTTTTTCACTATACACCAGGCGTTTTCATACTTTGAACATAACACTTTTTTTTCTGGCCTGGCGCTGTCCTCTGAGCTATGACACATTCGGAAAGGCGCTTCATCATTATTAACCACTGACCACTCTCCACACTGTGAGGTGAATGATCATTAGATGTGAAAATCATGTGCCCTAAGCAGATGCAATGAGCCAAAAATGATAGCTTTCTGCATTAGTCCGACAAAGATTTCTTTTGCCTTCGTGCGGTAAGCCGGCATGATCTTAATATTCGAGAGTAGAGAGGGCATGATTCCACCAAGGACTTCAATTTTCTAAAAATCATCCCAAAAGAGTGGTCTGGATACAGTAGGCGGAGTTCGAAGCAAAAATTTCGATAGGAGCAGGAGCTGAAAACTCCACGACAAATATCGTCTTGCTCTGTTGGTGGAGAAAAACTGCATGTGGCTCATCAGCTTTTATAATACTGAGGGTGGGCAAAAATAGTTCCAATGAATATGGCACTTCTCCTTTTCCACAACGGATTTAATATCACCTTGAGCGTGGGGCAATACCGATGTCTCGTCAATACTGTAAACGTGCCATAGATAGTGATGGAGCATTCTTAGGGCCGCCTAATATCGATGGGAATAGGCTGAGACCGCATATGCTGGACGTACTGACATCAAATGCATTAAGGTTTTGGGCGCCTCGCGGCAGGCCCTGCACCTCTTGTCAAGAACTACTATTCCCATCACGCGACTACAGTAAACTAAGACCATTCCAGCAGGTCATGATGAATCCCTCAGTAACCGATTCAAGCCCACTCGACCTGAGGAAAACAAAGGTAAGGTTCTTTGATAAGCCAAAGTCTTCAATGTTGTTGAAAAAGACCCCATGCATTTGCGTATTGCGTGTTGCCGCCGAAGTGAAGCGGTTTTTATGTGGGCCTTTTGCTGAACGAGTTCTAACTCGGTGACGGAGTTGTACACTCTTTCAGTGTCGAAAACTTAACTGAGTTCATCAGCCGTTCAAGTAGCTCCCTTGAAAAAAAGCTTCAATTACTGTTCTCTTATGGTCGCGTACCATGCAGAGAAGGGGATTTCAACTCCTACTGATTTTTCAGACTCCACCCAGTACCATTCTGTCACTTAGACACTTCAAACTCAAAATTCCACGGCTTTCTTGTTGCTGGTGGAAGTACAACCGTGAAACAGTCAATTTGGGATGAAAACTCTTATTGGGAGTGTACTTCGCGGAGTGAACACGTAGTTTTGAAACCTCTACAAAAATGTCCTTTAAGTGTTGTAAATCTAAATTAGTTAGTTATTACGTATGCAAAACCTGTTCAGGCATCTATCATAAAAGTTGTTTAATGAAAAAGAAAAATCAAATTCGATATTTAAACGGTAATATCATAGCTTGTTGTAATGAAGATTCTTACACGGATGTTGACCTTTAAATATATACCCTGACTTACCACATATACCAAGTGTATCGCGTTTTGGTCAATAAATATTATCTTATCTTATCTTATCTTATCTTATCTATCATCTTTCGAGTCTTTACGTTGAGTTGATACAGCTTTCATCACTTCAACCGAATAAAGTAAGATCTAAACAGCAAGCATATTCGTAGCAGTACCTCTGTCGTCCCCCCCACAGTTCCGATGACCAGATCTGCCAGACATTGTACTGATACTTGCCATGGAGGATGATTGCCGAATAAAAAAATACTCCCTGTCTCCTCCTGCAAGGCACCTAGATGAAACCAGTATCAAAAAACGGTCGATGTTAAAGATTGAGTTTGCAACAGACCTCCATGTGACGTTTTAGTAAGAAAATATTACTCATACCCGGAATTCTTTTTTGAGGACATATAAGTGCAACAATGTATTCGTGGATTAGACTATTGCCACTGATCATTCCTATGGTAGGTCAAAACAGATATGTCTATTGTTAGTTCTTCGGCTTTCTTCCATCCATTGAAAAATATAAATCAGTTCGTAAAATATGAACTGGGTTGTGAACAAATTTATCTCCCCTAACTTGGTGCTTCTCATTTCGTGAGAAATTTTTAATGAAATTCAGAAAATTCACTCGAATGAAAGATACCAACGAAACAAATACTCAAGTTCATTTTTCCAGTATCTTCGAATCTGTGATCTTGTCGGAACTTTTATTATTGGATTCTGGAGAATGCAAATTCTTATCAGAAACTTCACATGAGGAAAGAAAAATTGGTGGTTTGAGGTCGATACTAGCTGACTAACGATACTAGCTTTGTTAAAGCTGAGTGGCTCCCGATGAACAGCGCGAGAATCAGGTGGACAAAAAAGTTTTTCTTGAACTTCTGGATGTTGTACAACGGGGAAAAAATCTCACTAGAAATATTAGAGGTTTATGTTTCATTTCAGGTCAAGTGGTGACACCTTAATAAATTCAGGGTTGCTCCCTTTCGGAAGATCAGGGCCATAATAAAAAAAAAATAACCAGTTGATAATCATCACGAAAAATTTTGGGTATTCCAAAAAACCTATTTGTACGTTTTGTTGAGATGACTAATCAGCAGAAAATAACTGTTCTTTCACCAATAAAGTTCTTTCTCTCTCTCTCTTCCATTATCTTTTTCAAGAATATTGGACCTTCAGTCAATTCTCTGAATATTTGGATACTTCAATTCATCGTACAGATTAACCTTTGAATGTTTTTTGCATTCTAGGTGTATAGATCTGATTCGGGACTATAAATTCAGTCGCAATTTAAAGTGACACGAACTCGAGGTTATTGGCTGAAAATCGATGAAATTTTATCGGGAACACTTGAGCGTGAGTCTGTTTAGCTTTTGTCTGGCAAGGAATTCGCCGTAATTTCGTTCATTTTCCACACAGAAAGTTCGGTGTCAGACATCATCGACGAAGCGTGTCATTATAAAAACACGAAAGAACATTAAAACGCGTTGGAAAGTTTCGGCGATGGTTACTTCATTAGGGTTGGCGGCCCTAATCGTAATCGTCGTTATGCCATCCGCCCCGGGGCTCGAGGTTAGACGATACTTTCCCTTCCACGGCGAGCCGCAGCAATAACAATCTACACAAAGATTACAATAGAAAGTTTTCGCCAAAAATGCAACGCGACCCGCTGGAGATGGAACTCAGATTTGATGCCAACTGTTCTAAACTTATATAAGTTCATAGATCGCAGGAGATAGACTTTCTTTATTGACAATCACAGAAAGCTTATTAGTCTGTATGCGTTTAACAAAGTCGGTTATATAATTTATTTAAAAAAAATACAAAAATCAAATCAAAACAGACTGTTTTTGGGTTCCCATATGTTCCGATCTTTTTCTTGCCAAACTTTTCTCTGCATTCAGATTTGTTGTTTTATTAAATTCCAAGAAAATATCATGAGAGTGTAGACGCATTCTCAAAATCCAATATTATTGTTAAATTTTTCCTGATGGATGTTTTAAAAACCACCTCATATTTTCAAAAAAATTTAATGCTTTGTGAATACTCAAGTGAGCCAATGGGATTTCAAAAAAACAATAAGTAACTTGAATATATGCTGGTAACGTGTAGAAAAAATTTGATGACTTTGATACAGGACTAATGAGGAAAATATTTCCATATTACATATCTTAAGGTCTTTCCGCCCTCCACCCAATCTCGAACAATCGATTTAGTTACGATAAAGGAAGATGTTTGCTATGGTATACGCCCCATCTTTGAAGAAGGTTTTCGTTTTTACCTGAACGGTGTGCTTTTAAAGATGTGAGCACTCTCTTAAAATTTCAAGAACAGTCTAGAACATTCATAGAAATTCGACAACCTTTCATTAGATTCCAAACCATCCCAAGTTATTGTGGAATTATCAAAAGGGACGGTATGGTAGCCCTATCTTCCTTCAACGAACGAGCTTCCCGTTTTCTGGAAGTTCACTAACGTTCAATACAATTCCAGAATAATCAACAACATTCCAGAATGTTTATGGAAGTTCTACAATGGTGTGGAATGCTCTCGATCAATCAAAAATCATGTGGACAATTCAAAAAATATTATGAGTGCGAAACTTGCAGCCCTTATATCCTTCAAAGTACGCATTTCAGATCCGAACTGGAAGCTCGCTCATTGAAGGGGGCTTTAGGGCTAAAATACCATATAATTCCCTTGTGCATTCCACCATGACCTGGGATGTTTCCGATCATTCAATTCTCAATACTTCCACATTGTTTCAGGATGTTTCAAAATGTAATGGAAAGCTGTCCAATTCCTACGAATGTTCTAGACTATTTTAGACATTTTTAGAGGGCGAAACATTCAGCCTTCACATCTTTGAAAGTATATCCTTCAGGTAAAAACGGAAACCTTCATGGATGATGTATATACCATACCATAAATATCCCTTTATCGTACTGGTACTGGTATCTAAGTTTTAGCGGCACACACATTGTAGACTTTCTTTCATAATACAGATTTCTTTTATCAGGATTGGATTCTTGGAAGCAAGTGAAAAAGTTTTCTCGCTTTTTTGTTGCTCATGAGCCGTCTGAATTGTCCATTTTTCCAAGTCTCCAGAAAACATATGAGTTTAATGTCTTTTTGCTCACATTTTTACTTCGGACAAAAATCTTGTTTCCTTTACTACTATGTACGCACAGAAAACGGAGTGTTTGTCATATTCTTATTGAAATAATATGGATTTTCCATGAATAGTGATATGAGTGTTTTGATGAAAATGAACAAAGTATCGAGGGGTCATTAAATATTTGTTTTTGAAAGGCAATACGCCAACGCAAATCAAAGATGAGTTGGATTATGTGTATGGAGACTCTGCACCATCATTTACCTCAAGCGGCCGTAGGAGCTTGTGAGACAATGAACGTTGGGTACGTCCAAAAACTGTAACTACCGACGAAAAAATCGCCAAAGGTGTCAAGATGGAATGAGATAAAATAGTCATTTCTCCCTCTCGAGGGCAAGAACAGTCGTATTAATGTTACAGTATACAAATTCACCTAATTTTCATGAACAGCTCCAAAAAACAATTTCATTTTTAGTCTCAATACTTAGCAAAAAATTATTATTCTCTTTGTAATTTTCCATTGGTATATCATCTGTTGTTTCTACTTGGCTAGTAGTGTCCACCAGAAATTTATTTGTTTTTTCTTTGGATTTGAGATGTTTTCTCAGTGCCTTATGTGCATTGACGTTTCCATTCGGCGATAAACGTTTCCCTACACAGTTCGAATATTCAAATTTCTACAACCGGTGGAATAATGATATATTTGAGTGACTGAAACACTAAACGAAGTGAACTGATTTTAGAATGATTGAAGATAGTCATGAAAGAAAGTAATACCCATAAACAGAATTCTTGTCTGTGTCTTAATTTGGAAAAAATAATGGAACATCCGGAACAGTTTCAGTACCAAATTTTTGGTGAATGGAATCTTATACACCTATTCTAGAATGAAGTAATTCACATAGTGAACAAACGGCATTACTGTTGAAGAAGCGAATTTAATGCAACGCTTGAATATAGTATTTTCATATTTACAATGAATTGGCTTTTTATAGAGGTTACAAACGCAGATGGATCCAATATTCTTGAGTTAAGAATATTATTTTATTGCCTGTTGGTTTCATAATTAAGGTTTGAAGTATCATTATGATTATCTTTGAAAATACATGTTTAGTAGGTTACTCCTCATCGGTTACTGCAAATTCTGATTACCAAGTACATTTTTCTCGTCGGAAAGATTCGACAAAACAATGTCTTCTCTCGTGCAGAGAAATATTCGTGGGTATTCCTGTCAAGACGATAGAGAAATTTCATCTCGATTAATCGATTATTCTTGTCGCTGTCCTTATCGATTTTTCATATTATGTCCTGGAAGAAAGTCATCATGTATACGAATTGATATCCTGTATTAGCATTAGCCTTGAAACGCTCTGTATAATGACTAGAATTCTTGTTTTTCTCTCAAGAGAGGGGAAACGACATCTATTACGAAACTTACTGTGAAAACAAACTTATCGATTATCCATAAAATGTCTTGCAAACAAAACCTGTATTGTTCGAGACAACAGGAAGGGAATCGGTCCTTTTTTCGATATCGTTTTCAACTGTCGTTTTTGTAGGGAGTAAATAGCGAAAACAATAACGATGAAATAAAGAATTGCCCAAGTTAAAATTGTATGCTAAAATGTATTATTTAAAAGTATATCAGCGGAAGCGACTGACTGGGGGAACTTTCAAAAGAGGATAAACAGTCGAAGTAAGCTGGCAGACTCCGCCGATAATAAAGGATTTGCTTTTATCGGTTTGTTTTTATTGTCCCCCCTTGAGTGCCACCTTATTCTATTATAAACAAATTGAGTTAGGTTGCGAGGGTGTTTTTGTATTGTGTTTTCATAAGTTTCAATTTTACTTCGGGTCAGCTTTCTTAAATAATTCGTGGACACAACACTCAAAAAAAGGGGCAAACCGCGGACACGTGTTTCTGGCTATTGGCCTCATCAGCGCGGTGCAGCCAAGTGTAAAGATGGGAAACACTTGTTTGCCGAAATCAGGAAACAACACAAACGCACGCGGACACGTGTCCGCGTGACACGTGTACACAAGTACTACAGGAAACTCCTTAATGCGGTCTGAGAACGGTGCCTGTGCAAAAGTAGCGATTCACATTGGATTTGAATCGCTGAAGATTAAATCCATTCGGAAAAACGTTCTCAGGAAGTATATTCCACATAATCGCAGTTCTCCAGATGAAAGAGTTTTTAAACGTGAAGTTTGAATCATCGAATCAGTAATACAGGAAGAGGATTTGAGGACCCTGGTGGAGACTGGCCCATCACAAATGATGAGTGAGATGGCGAAAGAACTGGGCGTCCACTCTCATTGATGGTTTAAAACGTATTGGATAGGTCAAAAAGCTCGAAAAGAAAAATGGTCCTTTTTGAATCGGATTGTAACATGTGATGAAGAGTGGATTCTCTACGACAACAGGAGACGAAAAGAACAGTGATTGGATACCGATAAGCCACCCAGGCACTTCCCAAATGTGAACACCCACCAAAAATGACCATGGTTATTGTATGGTGGTCAGCGGCTTGTGGGATTCACTACAACTTTTTGTAACCAAGCCAAACCATCACAGCAGAGTCCTATTGTGAGGAAATCGACGAAATGTACCGAAAATTGCGTAAGCGGTAGCCGGCACTTGTCAACAGAAGAGGTCCGATCCTGCTCCACGACAATTCCTGTCCGCACGTTTCACAGATAACCGTCCGAAAATTGAATGAATTGAGCTTTGAAGTTCTGCCACACCTACCGTACTCCCTAAACCTCTCGCTAGCCAACTACTATCTATTCAAGCACTTCGATAACTTCCTCACCGCTGGAATACTTGCCAATCAGGACCAGGCCTAAATGGCCTGTGTCGACTTCATCGGATACCGAGCACACAATTTTTATGCTGATGGAATTAATCGACTCGTGTTACGTTGGCAAAAGTTCACTGATTCAAATGGCGCTCGTTTCCATTGAATTAAATCAGTATTCACAGTATTACAGTTGAAAGTTGACTCATAAAAACGGACAAAACTTTTGAAACAACCTAATGATTTGACAATAAGGAATAATTTTTTCGATAATAACTTAACTTAATATCCTTGCGGAAATTTTCTTCCTTGGTATTTCACGGTATGATTTTTTTTATTTTCCATGTTGGTTATTCATTTACATTTGAAAATTTCTCGAATATGTGAACACGGCACAGGCACTTTCATCAGTGTCAATTCAGTGAACTTTACTAAAAGTGTAAAAAGAGAATTTCATTTCTCACAAATTTACATTTGCTCTTGGATATTTGTAGCAACTATCCGTTTGCTTCTTGGATGATATGGTAATTCAGATGACAGATACTATAGAAACAGGTCCAAAACTGATACTTTCGAAAAAGGATGTTGTACTACGATATTAGCTTGTCTCCACGACCAACCCCGCTAAGCATAAAAAAAATGAGAGAACCTAAACGACCAAAAATATTGCACCTCCTCCGTAACAAAGAGACTTACAAATTCGGGCATTCCGTTCTTGTACTTATCCTGTTTCGTCGAAGTTCGGGGAGTCCCACAATAACTCTCCACTTGCCACAATCCCTTCTCAGAAAAACAAAACGATGGATACTTTCACTACGACCGAAACATGGTATTTAAAGATATCGCGAGGGGATGAAATTTCATTTTTGAAGAGCGAACATTCCGTCACAATTCAACAATTCTACCGTAATGAATATGCGCTATTTTCACCCGATGTTCGGCGAAATAATGTTTGTCCACAACTGTAGTGTATTTCCTTACATACACAGTACTGTTTGCTAGGGATGGGGTAAATAAATCAATACTGTAGTATATTTGTACTAAAGCAAGAAGACCGGTGGGGTAAGAGGGTTGCATGCATGTTGTTTACAGGGGAAGAAAAACAAACAAAAAATGTTAGCTAGTTGTGAGCTGAAGCGGGTATTAAAATGATCAACGACCTACGGATGTGTCGCTTCCTTTTCTGGGGATCGGCGACGTGCGTGTCTTTTTATTATTTGTTGCGTTCATTACCTGCCTTCCAGTTTCGACTTCTAATTGTTATCGATTTGTGCCATTTGCGTTCCATGGTCAGTTATTTCAGATCTGTGTTATTGGTAACTTGATATACACTTTTATACAGTATCGAGTTACCAATAGAACCGTCTACAGGGTGTCACAGAAATCAAGTGAAGTTCGTTGATTTATTTTCTGGAACTCTCTTTTATAAATGTTCAAGGTTCGAACTGCCATTGTCTGAATAGGTGTTAACAGATTTAATGTCTATATGGAAAAAATCAATAAAATATTCGGAGTTGAAACCCCAACATTTGGATGAGTCAGTCAGTTGGAAAATGAAATAATTTCATGATATTAAAATGGAATGAATTGAAATAGTTATATTTTGATAGTTGATTAGTTTTTGGAAAAATATTTTGATCTTCACTCTTTCATCTTTATAAAAAAGAATTGTTGGAAACTTCTAAATGACGGAAGAAAGCATCTAAGGACAAAATAGACTCTCCACACAGATAATATTATGCAAAACGATGCTGATGAGGTAATAAGACAGGTGTCTTATTCCAAAATGAGATCCGTCATTGAGGATGATAATTTTCCATGTGAGTAAAATTGATCTTCAACATCCTATATCTCAAACATAAGAACTTTGCGGATCCATGCTCATAGGATCTTTTTATCTCAGATCGTTCTGTGAAATATCGGAAACTTATTAGAACAACTTTAAATTGAGAAAATAATAAATTACCCTGTTTTATCTCGCCGATTTCTTCAAAAATTGGTTATCTAGATCTGCAATAGAAATACATCCGTTCTTGTGATGCACTGTTTGGAACCTTTGGTGTAGTAATGAATATTACTGGAGTTTTATCCCAACACCAAACTGTCATTTAAACACTTCGAAACGTGTTTGATCTACCTCTTGGAGATGATCACTTGTTGATCGAAACACGTGTCGAAGTGTTGAAATAACGGTTTGGTATTGGGATAAAACTCCAATAATATTCAATACATTTGTTGTTTATTATTATATACAAAAACCAAATCTAAAAAACTCTATAGATGATAGAGGAACTGAACAGGTACAATGAAGAGATCGGATAGTTTTATAGGAAATCAAAGTATAAATATGGAGGAACGGTAGCCGGTTGGTTAGCATGAACGGTTCGTTTTCTTAAATTAATCAACTGCTATGTGAACGTTAGTTCGATTCCCACTGACAAACGATATATGTTCACCGTGTATCGTCCAACCCTTACTCTCACGTTGAAAGACGAGGCTTCTTTAATCCTGAAGTTGCAAGTACTTGACTTTTGAGAATTTTCGTTCGTTCATTAACGAAAAAGTACATTTGAGACACGCATACATACTCTATCTAATTGACAAGATACCATTCATAATTTTTTTTACCTATGTAAGTTCATGAATGTTTAAATGAGAAGGAGAAAAACCTGTTGCTTGTATTGAAAAAACAAGTCTTATTTCATACATTTTCCTGAGTATGATACGGAATAACACTATACCACTTTTTTTTTCGAGATCGACACAATAGTACAACTATTTTTAACACTCCTGGTGCCATATTTTTCTTCCGAATTTACTATTTTTTCTGATGATGTACGTTAATGATGAATTATTTGAAAAACACAAACATCTAGATAATTTCATCGATATGAAGGGCCCATTGGGAACAAAAAAACCAAACTTCTGACTAAAAGCACTTGCTCCAGAAAAGTGAAATGTTTTTTACAATCTTCGCAGTATACTATAGGTAGATCAAATGCATGTCTGAGTGTAGTGAGTAGCAGATTCAGTTTTATCAATGTCTTGCATACATATTTATTGGTACAAATTTGGAAATTTGAAAAGAGTCAATTGTTATGTTTACACCATCACGAACAATTGAGTAGTTTCTAAGTAAACCGATCAGATACTTTACTGATTTGAGCATCTTTTTTGTGATGGCAGAATCTCAGATAGATGATACTGAAAATCACTTTTTTTCTACAACATTTTAGTATGCTTTCTACCGTGAAATATAAGATTTTTCATTTTTTATTATGAATGAAAGTATATAAATCCTTTTTAAAATTTTCAGCTTAACAATACTACGGTTCTTTTTCTACCCATATCTGACGTGAGTCCTTGAATTGATTTTTTTTCATTCATGAACCGATTTGAATAAACCAAACATCAAATGTTAAGTGGAACTTATTACAACACATTAGTACCAAAATCGGTTGAGCCGTTTTTGAGCTTCGCACACACAAATGCACAAACAAATAAACAATTATAGGCATTGATCATAAAAATTTGTACAATGATCAAAATGAATGATAAACTTTCACACTTCCATGGTCGAAATTAAGACATGACCTGTTCATCTTCATAACCAACTATTTTAATACATTTTGTATATTTTTTGACCGCGACTACGTGACTACTCAGGAATAGTCATATACCAATATAGTACGCGCCAACTGAGATGAGTCAGCGCAGAAACTTAAAATTGTTCTGTATTAAAAGACTCCGCTCACTTAAGTCATATGTCGCCAATGTACTATTGACATCATTTCGTGTAACCAATAGCTATTTTCTGGGACGGGCTCAATTTGATTTTAAATCAAAATCTCATCTTGGTTGGCGCGTACTAATATGAAATATTGAAATATCTTTGAGTACCTACACACGAAATTCAGTGAAAAACACAATTTACGAATTCTAATAGAATATAATATGGAAAGTATGTTGCTGAAAATGTACGAGAGTTTGATACTATTAAGACATGACATCAGTATATGGAAAACCCGCTTGTGACATTTCTAGATAGCAGACATTCTTCTCAGGTTAGGTTAGTTTCATCATCCATTCATCCCTAGAGAATTTTAGTAAATAAGCTCTCAAATGTCAATAGGGTCTTATGTACTGTTACTAGAGCTCTCCCCTGGACATTCTTCATTACCAATATGTATTTCAGCCTGAGGATGTTAGAATGATATCCCAATTTAATCGCAGATTACTATCGTTAGACGTCATAATTACCATACAGCATTACATTCTCAGGATTCACCCGTGTATTTCTTGGGAATATGCTTCCCCATAGAAGGAAGGACTCAAAACCTATGGAATATTGAAAATCATTGAGACAGAGTACAACATTTTGTATTACAAATAACGAGAGTTTTGTGAAGAACAAGTTAGAAATTTACAAAATCGCGGCAATCCAGAACAAATCGCACTGTATTTCAGTCTCAATATAGTTCGATCTTTCAATTCCTAGTCTCTAGCAATTTTTTTTTACATAATTCACACAAATTCTTTAATTTTCCACAAACCATGAAATTATGAAACAACAAAAATTATTTGGCGCTCCGGGGCGACTTCATTGATTCCAGTGGCGCATTTGCTTTTTCTGTTGCAGAAAAACCCGAAAAAATCTGCAGTACTACATCTTCTGAAGATCTTGATTCGCCAATATCTTTTTTTTCATAAAATGTGTGGTATCTCCGGAGTCTCCAATAAATTCAAAACATGCCCAGAACACTTTGTGACACGACTATCGTCAAACTTGAACCAGTCCGTTTCGTCTTTGACCAATACGTAATAATGACCTGATTCAACGCCAGAACCACAGTGAACAATGGCTGCATGAAGATCATAATAGTGGTCTGCTAGATTGAAGTGTTCATCTATTTTGAACTTTCGTAAGAGTTTGGTTCATCCGTTAGAGGTTGAGTCATGTTTGAAGATCATCAGTGTCATTATTAGATTGACTGGTGCGTCAGATATACTTGTTTTCTTATAATAGTCAGTTACTTTGGCGCATGTTTGGCAATAGAGTTGATCATCACCCGTTGAAAGTTCCATTTTCAGATGATTCAACAATAAGCTTTCCACGCACTAGTTATCGGTCATATTAGGAAACGCTAGTAAGTTCCAGAAAATGACATACGTTTTTGCTACCTCTTGAACATTTAGTATAAAGTAAACAAGTGAGGATTTTTTCAGCAAAATATCTACAAACACAAGACGAGATAGACTGTACGGAATCATTCAATCCAGAGCGGTCAGGAGTATTGATTCTAATATTTTTTTTGTTCACAAAGCAGTTCAATGTTTCATGATTTTTGGTTTATACTTCACTTGATAAAAATTTCCAATTGAAAAACAGTGTAATTTGTTTCATCTCTCTAAATACCGTAGTTTTCCCGTAATTAATTATTAAAAATCGAATGTGGTAGGGTGGTGACGTCACGACCCTATTACCGCTTCTTGTACGATTGACTAATAGAAATAATCAACATTGCCAAATCGTAAAATTTACGGAGCCTTTAATTATCAATTTGATTATGGAAGTGTATATGAACCCGTTAACGTTTCAATTAATGAAAAAATCTTCACATGAAATAAAATGTACACGATAAATCATGTTTGGAAATAAGTTCTATATCTAAAATCAGTACATAAAGTCGATAGATCACAAAATATTTACCTAAACTATGATTTCATTAATATACAATAATAAGATCGCTCTAATCCACGAATTGAGCATAGAAATGGACAATAATATTTGCCTTGGTAACTGATATAGTACAAGTTATATCTAAATATAATTCTAAATAGAATTAAACGAGCTGTATTTTCAAATGGTTTTTGAATGCTCATGAACCCTAATGAAATAAATCAATTATGCATTCATGCTACCCACCAAAAGTAAGAAATTCAACGTTACAGGTATATTAGCCATATTGTCATCCAGTCAGCCAGCGCCTTCTGTAGTGAATGCGACAATGTGCTCTTTCTAATGTCAGTGGTTTCCACAAACTTCGTATATTTGTTAAAATAATTTTAAAATGAATGTGGAACCTAGTTTTGTTAAAGCTGACGCCTGACAACTTACCAAGAGTCGATTTTGAAATGATCGATGAATTTTACTTGAAAAATTTGCATTTGGTACCGAAATGAATAATGAAAAATTGAAACGGTAGGTGGTATATAGGTCCCTTTCATTTATGTGACATTTATTTCAGACTTTGTATTTTATCGTAGGATGGAAAGTTTTGATTTAATTTTTATTTTATCTTGGCCAAGGAGCAGTATGCTGACTGAAAAGAGAAGCAAAAATATGTACAGTGAAATTTAGAGTTACTCCAGAACATATCAATCCAAAAATAACCTGAAAAAATATTTTTCGGAATGTAAACGAATGACACGGAATATGCAGCAAAATAGGCAACCACCGAGACCTACCATTTACAAAAAAACATTCTTCAATTAGATAATTGTAACAGTTGTATTCAACCGAGTTGACAACAATAACAACAAAAATAGCGTCTGTCAAATTGGATCATCAGATCCGTGATTGGATATTAAAAATCAATACACTTGGCAACTCCGCTCTAGACACGATAAATTTTATTGGTCAACAGACATGCGGCCAATTTAAATTCTTGCTTTTCGAATTATTATTTTTTCTGAAAATATAAGGAGATTTTGGAACCGATAGGCCTAATAAGTATAATATACCCCTAACTCGATCAGTCTATAAGCAAATCAGTATCATTTTCCATATCATGAAACAAGCCCATTGTCGTCTGTTGATATCGCTTGGAAGTTGAGATGATTTCCATCCGAAGACAACTGAACTTTCACCCTATCTCTAAAACGTGTCTGGTAGTCAACACGTATTATTTTTGAATGATTCCTCTCTTCTGATATGGAGAAAAATGTGTTAGTTTCGCATCTGTTTCGATCCAGTATGATGTGGAGAATATTGTTCTTTAGCACAGTATTTGTTTGTATTCTCTAATTTCAAATCATCAGACATAGAGTTCTTCGAATCAATATTGTCACTTACCAAGAAAAATAAAATTATTCTTTCATCAAACTGAGGAAATCCCACACCCATTCTAAGCATAAGGGGTAATCCCCAAACTCCAAAGAAGTATGTAAGACATTTATCAGAATTGCTGGAAGACTGTTTCAAATCGACAGCCTTTTGAAGAAAATGAAAAATTTTCATTTGATTTTACTGAAACAACAGGAGGTATTGCTCAAGTACAATATTGAAAAAGAAAAATCATTCAGGAGTCATCAGATATTGAAAAATGCATTCAAAAAAAATGAATATAATGACCTCCATCCCGATGACAACATATCTTGGTATGTCATAATTACTAACTGTTTAAAATCTGTTTTTCCGTTAACCAGCTGTCACACCACTACGAACGACAACCCTCAGAATTCGAAACTTGTGCGAGCTAAGGATCTTAACTTTTAACGTGTGATTCCTAACACGGGTTGGACGATAGGAAGTGAAAATCGATTGTTCAGACTAGCGCTTGAACCACCGACCAACATGGCAGTCATTTCGAGTGAGTGAACAAAGCACCCACGTCGTACCGCCTGGCTACCGACCGACTATACCCAGATATTCTGTCTCATTTTTTATAGTATATACAGAATCGCCATGGAATATTATATGCTAGAATAAAACTATCCTAAGCTTCATCTGACATGATTCATCATGTTTTAGGCATCCTAGAAGTTCATGAAATAGTAACATTTCTGTTGCCTAGTGACACGTTTGGGATGCCTACTGATATCCTATGAATAATCGGTCGTTGTCCCTCATTGGTCTCAAAACGGACATCATACTATTTGGATTCTGTGAGCTTTACCGAATCATGTCAATTCAATTGAGACCACCCGAATGTCATATTCCATCATGAACACACAAAAACCCACACAAAACAATTACAAATTAATGAAAGCCGAATATCAACCACCATCACTATACATTAATGTCTACTCAATGTTTCCTGAGACCCTGTGTCTGATAACCGTGGGTCCTAAAAATTGCTTATTTATCTCGAAGTGATAAAAATGTCGCCAACACCAAGCGGTTAGGCATAAATAATGAAATGGGACAAAACGGTCGATTAACCTCAGCTGGAATTTAAAATTAGAACTAGACCATAACGAAAGTGAAAAGCCCTGTGAAGATAATTAGATATTTAAAATGTTTTTCGCAAAGCAGAGTCAAGATTTATTAGTATCTGATATAATCGTGGGCAACTTTCCATTAAAAAATCTAATGAGAAATTCTGCTTTCCAGGAAAAAGTCTTTCGTCGAACTTTATCCGAAGTTGATATCATCCAATCAATAATTTATTGAATTAGGTAAATGGATCAACCGAGATTGCGAAGGGATTCACTGAAAGGGTTGAACTTATTTTGGCCATATGGCCTAATAAAATTTTTTATTCAATTTGTAAATAGTGTCGTAAATCATTGACGTCTATGACTAAGTACGAGCATTTACTTTATCGATCACGAAGCAGCTTTTTTAGATATGTTATCAAATCAAAATCAAATCAAAATCAAATCAAAATGTACTTCATTGTCGAAGATGAAGTCTCATTGACAAAGTGTTACTATTCGAAGAAATATAAGATACACAACTTAAAAGATATTGTCGAAGATAAAATATTATTGTCGAAAGTGTTATTATTTTAAAGAATATAAGTTATGCAAATTGAAAGTAATATTTGAACTTGACAAGAAGTTTGAGAAATCCCAAATTTTGTCTTTACATAGTGAGTCTTTTGATAGGAATTAGACGTATGTCAAAAAATCCAGCGATTTGAAATCTATCACTTTAAGATATAACGTAAATTCATAACAATATAGCAATTGGAATACTTTCAACTCAATTTTATTTCCAGTTATATTGGAAGTTGGCAAAAACGTTTCTATTTGAAATGGAACACGAGATATACTCAATATTACTGAAGTTTTTCCCAACACCAAACCATTATTTTAACACCTCGAGATGTGTTTCGATCACCAAGTGATCATCTTCAAGAGGAAGATCAAACTGTTTGATCTTCCTCTTTCAATACTATACCAAAGGTTTAATACCAAGTGCATCTATTAGAAACTGAAAAGGGTGTTCAGGGAAGAATGATTGGCTAATGGAATCCCACAACTTTATTTCGCATATTTATCCGATAACCATAAAAACATGAAGAAACGGATTAAAACCTTCAATTTTCCCTCAGACACAGGGAGTAACTAAACATTTCTGTTTTCAAACATATTTCATTGAAAAATGGTGTATTCTGTCTTTTTCAATTTTATATTACAATAGAATAGGGAATATATTTTCATTTTCATTTGTTCATTTGTTCATCTACGAAAGAGGAGAAATAAAGACGAGGTACTTAGAGAAATAGGTTTCAATATCTAAAAGATCACTTTGTAACTCAGGAGGGTATAGCAACACATGGGTCCTGTTTCATTATGTAACATTTCATTTTTCACTTTTCATTTTATACTGTTTGCAAGACAATCTGAACACAAAGAAACCCAGTTTGTATACTTTGTAGATTGTAACATATCAATTATTTAAATCTCTATTTTTTAGTTTCACAGATCTCGGATTCTTACTCTTTTTCTTTTGTTCAGGCATAGACTTTTTTATAAAAGAAGTACAGAAGTAGAATGAAGTAGAGTGAGGAGTGAGGCATAGACAGAGATATATATGCCTCACTCAGATATCAGTATTGTCATACTTCCGGAGGGCTTCCCTTTGTATATCTTGAAGGAACGGATATAACAGGTGGTAGCATTGCCTGAACTTTGAACCGATACCGATTATCTGTGTGGAATTAGTATATCTGTGACTGGCTTCGCATAAGAACATACAGTGGTGTATGATTTTTAAAAAAAATTTAACATTTTTTGAGAATCATACATCGGGGTGGATTGCAACGTTTCAGTTCTGCCAGATGAAAGCTCAAAAGCAATCAAACAGCTAAAACTATCAAAATAGCTGAACATATAGAAACAAGAATGAATTTGATGCAATGACGACATGTATACACTGAAATCTCGACAAAATCAACGGACGTGGAGTACATTGAATATTCGAATGTTTCATTGTAGGTATGTGGGAAAAAGATCGTCCTGGACGTGTTTGTCTGTGCTTCAAAAAATAGGTCTGGGGTGGCTACTGCTGGAGACTGACGGAATCCCGGATCTTAAGAATGAGAGGTGTCTAGTGGAAGAAGTATGAAACAAAAGCATTGAGTTCACTTGGTCGTTTTTGGGAATAGGATTTCGATCAGAAGTTGTACGGTTCAACGCATTAAACCTTACGGTAAGACCCTGTATTTTGTCAATTTCTCCATTGAAGCAACCATTGGAAAGAGTAGAAAATTTCAAAACATTCACACTCTGATTTCTTCTTACAGTGACAGTTGATTCAATATTTACTATCTATTATTTTTTTCATTCCCTCATTTATTTTAACGTTAGGAATGCAAAACCTCATTAAATTTATCAAGTTAACTGTATTCCTTGGTTTTATTGATATGCTTAAAGTGTCTTCTAGCCCGGTGTAACTGAGTTGATATGAAAAGTGTTGAGAAGGGGTATAGTATTTTTATGAACTTCCGTAGTGTTCAAGTTGGTATAATTGAATTTCTATAAAATATCAAGGGCTGACGTGCGCCCTTGCCTCCGCAAATCTAGAGCTAGTCATTCCCACCGAGCAAAGGTACTGCTTTCTTGCTCTAAATCAAGAAAAGAGTAAGGAAACGGTACAATTCTTTGAGAAGTGAATAATGATGTATTCAGTGCATTTTAAAAGTGATACTCCAACTTGTTTAATTCGGTGATGTCATTTGTTCAGATAACTTCGATGACCATAGTTTACGGGATTTGGAAAGTGGAAAAATACATGAGAAGGCTGTATTATGAAATACACTCATTGCGTAACCATTCACAAATGGACAACAAGGGTAGTAGTATATGAAAGATAAAAAATCTGCAAACATAGGACGAAGTGGTTATCCGAAAAAAAACGGAAAGAACTGTCGGTATATATGAAGCTATCGATCGATACCTCATGAAAATCCTTATCATATTCAATTAACATCGTTTGTGGCAATAATAATGATGATAATGAGCAGTCATCCAATATCGTAGGCCTTTGGTAAGTTGCGCCACCACTTACTCGAACATATCTCCTTCATATGCTGGTCGTGGTTCTATTGGGCTAATCACCTGATAGACTCTATTATGAACAATCAAAAAAGAGGCCTACGCAACCGATATTCTCGAACTAGTGATCGGAGGCAAAGTGGCAAGGTCTACAACAAGGATTTGCCAACTGACGACAACCGCAATTCCACCGGGCGCTTTGAGTGGACGTATGAGCTGGGGGACAGCCTTATGCATTGCTACGTGCTCTGAGGAGCACGCCACCTTCATGGTCCAAAACCTAAGTGATAAAGTATCTCATCTTCATCAAAAAGGCTACATAGCTCCTCCCCAGCCTGCTGAGAAAGTGGTGGGGGTGGCAGTTCTAACTAAGTGGTAGAAGTGGCGGTTTTAACGAGGGTGAAATCCTGGCCTGACAATTCGGAAGATTGAACGGTAGGTACACAAGACGAAGGCTAAGATCAAGTTGGCGAGACAACACGCGTCTCGCATCCAATGTTTAACGGATTCCTGGGCGGTAAACAGGCCTTTCACGTCTCCAGTTAGGCGAATAGCCGCCAAATCAGGACGGACCCACCACACTGTGAGTCAAAATGTGCTGCTGACCACCAAACAGCACTGGCTTCATAGAAAACGAATGCTGATGGTCGCTTAAAAATCACTAGTGGGGCGAGCGAGCTTTCAACAGAGAGGTCCGAAAGCCTAAGCTCAAAGAAGTGCACAACCCAATAACCCCGGATGAAGAGTCCTTGCGGGTTTCGAAAACTTTGCTATTTCAGGTCCAGATAGACTGAATACTAATTGGTGGAAAAACTATCAAGCACCCACAGCCATTTACCTAGAGTCTTCATCTCATGGCTGGACAGAGAGCAGACGAATCCGGATTGGTATGTCAAAGAGCTTACTCTACTCTTTTGGAGTTTGATACCCCAATCCTCCGTTACACGGTTGTACTTGCCCCGGCAACAAAAAAGGCCGTGGGCTTCCGAGTTTGTAGAATCTACATGACGTTATGGCACCAAATGAAACCGCTGAAGTCATCAGGANAAAGTTTATAATTGAATATCTAAAAATTGAAGAGCATGAAAGACGTATAAATAAAAAGGAGGTATCATCATATTCACAAAAAACTCCAGTATTCTGGATTATGCACATTCAGCACGAGATACAACAATAAAGGGGAAAACAGAAGCACTATTACATTCATTCATCAATAACACCAATACGAATGACAATTGATGTCGTGTTTATACTGTTTTGATGATTGTTTTTTCATCGAAAATGAATAGAATGCAGTTTACATTTTCAGTCCCAATTGACGTTTCATGTGTGATGACGTATGTACCACGAGTTATTTTTTGAACTTAATGGTTGAATAGTTTGCTCTTTGTATGAGATCTCATTAGCAAAAGCAACAACTGAAAGAAATCAAAAGTTAAGGAAAGCAATTGCTCAACTCTGATAGGAACGAAAATCTCAAGTATTTGCTATTTTGCAATTAGCACTATATAGTCCCCTGTCGTGTCTGTCTGTTTGCACGCGATAAATGACTTAACTACCGAAAGGATTTTCGTACGGTTTTCACCAATAGATGGAGTGATTCTAAAGTTCATGAATATAATTCATTAATGTTTTGTGTGAATTTGTTAACATATGACGATAATTTTTGATGCACTGTTTGGAACCTTTGGTGTAGTGATGATTATTATTGGAGTTTTATCTCAACACCAAACCGTCACTTCAACGCCTCGATACGTGTTTCGATCACCAAGTAATCATCTTCAAATAACGGTTTAGTTTTGGGATAAAATTGCAGTAATATTCATATGACGATACCTACTATTCCCAAAAAGTTGGGGCGGTGGTGCTATCCGTGCAAACTTTCATAGAAAATATTGAAGATAAGGATGTTTGAAATAATGATCACAGGGCGGACATGGATAGCAAGATATAAGAGTTGAACAAAATTTTCAAGAAGCAAACTAATTTCTCAAACTCGGTAATGATTTGTTTGGAAGTGGTTGACCCACAGGACAATATCTGAACCAGGAATCCAACCACCGTCAATCGACTAAGAGAGGAATCATCAAAACCCTTCTAGACCGTGCTTTCGGGCTCTGTAATACAAAAAATGTTGGAACAGGCTTTAGCTAGAAGACAGCTAGAGCTCCGCAGAAAAGAGAAGTCGCCACAACCAATACTTGTACTTCCCTACATCAGAGGATTGTCCATGTATAACATCAGAACCTGTTTCAGATCTGGGAACATTATCCGTAGCAGGCCCACGAAAACCAGGCCACCAAACGCGGACTGCGATTCCAAGAATTGCATTTACCGGATACCCTGCGAGTGCGGAGAATCATACATCGGTGAAACTGAGAGGCCATTAAAAGTTCGCATTGCCGATCACAAGAAACACACACAGCTAGGAAAAACCAGCATATCAGGAATAGCAGAGCATGTTTGGTCTCATCAACATACCATCAAGGAGGAACACTGGTTTAGAAGAAAATTCAAAGAAGCCACATACATGTTGTTCAACAACGCATTTAGCCAAGCTAGCGTAGAGATACGCGGAACACGACCAACTCCCGCCAAACGGTCAGCTTCCGCTAAAATCGATGAAGCGGAGAGAGGAAAGGGGGATAGGTGAAAGCACTCGAGTGACCTATAAATAGTCAGATCTCTGAAGAATAAGTTCAGACCCCAGCCAGACAGGGGTTCATCGTGAAGGGCGGTACTGATGTCTGAGGACATTCATGCGGCCATCTTATGATCAGTTTTTTGACCCGTTTGTCCTTATGACAAACTCCAGTCGTAAGGGTAAGTGAGCCAGGCTCTAACCTGTTCGAAATTAAGATGGCTGTCGGAATAAGTCCAGTTATCGCCCGAAGACGATTGTGAATACTAACAATCAAAACGTCGTGAAGTAACTTGGTTTGGAATCTTTTAATTTTTAATTTTCATTTTTTGATTTTCATCTCGTGTTAATAGTTATTTTTTTTTATTTTTCTGCTTGTTGCTTGTATTTTATTTCATTGTAATTTCAGTTTTTTTTGCCTGATATAATTGTTATTTTTCAGCTAATCTTTTCAATTTTTTACATATTTTTTCTTGGATTTCAAATCAGTTTATATCATATTAGACAATGGAAGTCGGAACTAATAGAATGCATCGATAATGATTTTAGTAAGTGATTCACAAAGGAAATCCACTTTTGAATTGGTTTTACTACCTCTTTCAACCATGTGCGTATTTACATGATGCAAAATTTAAAAAAATATAATTTTTCTCATACCAGAATGATCAATTCACATTCAATATTTGAATTAATATAGTTCTGCATCGGAATTAGGTGTATTTAATAATAATAATAAACGCCTTTTTAACAAAATCAACAATAGAGAAGGAGTTCCAGAATTAGTTGTCATTTGTGAATGTCAATGTGAGGAAGATCAGCACAAAGTGGAAACAATGAGTGTATCGGAAATCAATTCAGATGGGATAGTACTTGAATTCCGAATCCAACCACCATTCACCACATAATCGAGAAATCGCTGAAACTCTAGTCGATCGAGATAACACAAAAATCGAATCAAATCCTTGTCGATATTAATTTATGGATTGAGTTTTTCGCCCTCTTCCTAAGTAGAGTCATCGCCTTTCTTTATTCTAGCTCACTTTTTTGGATAACTGAGTCCAGCAACGCATTCGTGGCTCAGACTTACACAACTGACGAAACATATGGTTGATTGAAATAGCGCTGTCTGATGTTAAATCAAAAATGATTTGGAGGATAGATCTCATTTGAGGGTGTATGTCTAAGTTTGGGTTCACTACGCACTGCCTTTGGAAGTCTCGTTCATCTTTAACATTCGTAAATTGAATCCCCTGTCGATTCCATAGGTGGCGTCTTCACAATGGAAGATATCATTGACTTCTCTCTCCTGCTAGAAATTTTCGATAGAAACCAATATTCTACCAAAAGGAAACACAGGCAGAATGGTACGCTTCAAGAAATGGCTAGAATGATTATTTACCAAAAGATGACACTACATTGGAGACTACCGACGAAGACTGGGTGGTACCACAGCTTTTGACACATTTCACTGTTGAAAATTATGGTTATTAGCCTTTTGACGAGACCACAGGAAAATACCAACTGTCCCAACTGCAATTATTCTGGAACATTAATTTTCTTTTTTAAAAGATATGGCCGAATATTCCTATGGTACTCAATTGATAATGTATATAATTTAACCATACTATTTAT
>NW_019290604.1:137964-149781 GCF_000500325.1 Leptinotarsa decemlineata | reverse complement strand
TATATATATATATCCATGGCAATTTCCTTAAATGTATATTCATGAAATATTCCTATAATATCTGTTGCTATGTGGGTAGAACGCAGTGGACGTCCAGAAGAGGCCTCAGTCATACATTGATGAATGAATACAATTCTGAACTAAAAAACGCGTTTTCATTCTTGGGCCCGGGACCTTTCAGCCTAGGTGTTAGTTTGCCACCACAGGCCTTAACAGGTTGCCAACGATTCGATCATAGAGAAACACAACATGAAATCGGTGTTCAGCTAATGAAAATCATCAGAGAAAGACTTAGGTTCAGCTAAGGATCCTAGAGAACCTTCAGCAACAGTTATACTAAATTTTTTGAACTTTGATTTGGTCTACATTGGAACCGAGAAGAAAGAAGGAATCAACAATATCAATGTTTGGCTACCTGCAGTAAATTGCACAAGTATCAGGTCTTTCAACTCAACCAAAAGGAAGGAAACCAGAGTCTCAAACCTTGAATGTAATATCTGCTATGAGGACAACCAAAACACTTCATTTGTTGCTTCATCACGTCTCTCTTATTGCTGCAGATGTTTTTCACAAAATGGAACACAGTTTTTCACCTGGCAAAAAGTTAAATTCAATGAAATGTTAAAACTTAAGCTTCAGTTATGTCGATGAAGCCGTGCATATGTATTTTAATGACAAAACTCAGTAAAAAATCGAAAGATTAGCTGCAACTCTCAAGCGGTATAGTGCATCAATGGAATCAAAAAAAGTGAAACGTATTGTTAGCTCTAACTGAAAATTCGAAAATATCTGTGGAAAAATTTCGACTATAAAACGTTTTAGAAAACAAAATAGTACAAAAACAAAGACAAAAAGTTCGCTTGAGCTGAATCTGACTATTCATTTCAAACTAATCTCGACTCCCATGATTCCTGAAGGATTAAAGTTCACAACAAAGTTACTGTACATGTGAGTCTAATACTAATTTGTTTCCTGCAAATGATTCTAACAAAACAAAATCTGTCAATACACCAACAAAACTGCAAAAGAATTACCGAAGTCAAACTCAAGTATTGAAAATTTTCATATGATATCATTTTAACTTCAAGTAACACTTTGTTGTGAGATTATCAGAGGACAGTTTACAGAACCACATCGCATGTTCCACTACACGCCTGACAAAGCTATTGCATAGTGAAATAAGTGGTAAGCACAGTTCATCTGTTACATTATCATTCAGTCGAACAGTTTTTACTCCTACTTCAACTTGCTTGTCTTCCTTTTCATGACTACCTTCAGGATACTTCACTCCTGAAACCACCACATGCGAAGAATGGACTCAATACTAATATTCTGGTTATCTTCGTTGACCACAATTTGTTCAATGAAAGTCAGTCATTTTCCTTTCTGGAATATTCAATGAAATATACTATTAAATGCTGCTACTTAATGCTGATATCGATGTGTCGAGGAATTATATGAGACAAAGTCAAATGAGCTACTAATGCTAAAACTAGAGCGCTATAGTGTTAGTGGAAAAGCCAATGATCTAATCAAATCTCACCTCATCAACTGAACACAAATAGTCAGTATCTCATCTAAAAATAATTTTAAATCTTCGGTATACTACTCCGAAAAAGTACAAACTGTCATATGAGTGCCTCAGGGGTCAATACTCGGTCCAATTCTTTTCTGGATATGTATAAACGACATCTTAGTCAGAGAGGGACATTTATACTCTAAATGAACCATCTAATGTAATAGTGTCTCGAGTTGTTGAGTGGTGCGAAAAGAACTATCTTTTAATCAATAATAAAACTTATTATATAAATTCCAGAAACGGAAGCCCCACTACATATCAATATAGACAATTCCGAAATGAATGAAACATTTTCCTCCAATTTTTTATGGATTATGATAGATAAAGAATTGCGGTGGACTGATCAGGTAAAAGCAGTGATGGGTAAATTAATGCCAGCTTGTTGTGTCATAAGATATCTCAGGGATCATATAAGTATTAACAATATCAAAATATTTTATTTCGCTTATGTCCATTCGGTGATTGATTTTAGCGTAATATTTTGGTATCATGCACCAACATCTGAGGATATATTCATATATCTATTCATCTCAAACTCTACAGTTTGAGTAGAGCCTAGATGATAACAGCACGACCAGCTGTCGAAAGCGCTCGCTTATAATGATTCAAATCCTGTTTGTGAGTTATATATTACTATTACTATTGTGTGTGCAACACAAAAGTGACAGTAGGTTACACCCGGAAAGATGTGCTTTGAGTGAACATGTCTCTAAACAAGGGCACTGTATGGATTATAATTCAATTAAAATTTTTTCTTCAGTTTTCCAACTAGTTTTTCGATTTTCCAGCCCAGCTGATATAAGGAATATACAAGACCCCCGTATTCCCAAGCAATATATAAACGGCAATAACAATAATCGTTTCGTGCAGAAAGATAAAAAGAAACCGAACCGAATAAAATAAATGTCGCCATATATTCCCGAAAACGTAAATAGAAGACAGAACACCGATCAAAATGTGACATGTATATGGGAATTAGAATTTTAATAAAATGCATATCGTTTCTGCGGGACATTCAAACAGGTGGTTGTTTTGTTGTCTCGTTTATGGAAGCGTCGCTGCATATGTGCCACGCGGCTCGGAACGACTATTAACATTAACTCCCCCAAAGTTTAGGGTTCAAACAGTGAACAATTTGTCTGACTGCGAAATATACCCACCAGACCGAATGAGTTGCCATAATGACATTTAAGTTGATATTATGGAGTTTTACGTAAGTGTTGGGAATTCACGAAACTCAATACAGATTCTAGAAGAGTAACGATACAGAGACAGAGGAGGTTTTAGATAGAGAAATCAGAAAGAAGTGTACAGGGAAACACAAGTTCAGAGAACCATATGACGTATCTGAAGAACAAAATGATATATCGCTCTGATAATTATGTAGGCGCTAATCTATGATTTTGAAATGTTCTGAGAAATGTGCTGCCTGTTGCGTCGTTTTAACTATCAAATAAGCCCATTGGAGGAGGGGGGCATAACGGGCACGCGAGGAACAACGGGGCCACCCACACATACAAGTAACTACGCACATTAGCTGTGTTTTGTTTTAGTCAATAAGAGGGCATTTCGCCTCGTCCTTAAGTGCGGCAATCGCTTGCGATTAGAGTGCACACGTTTAATTTTCACGGCCAATTCTTTTTTCCGGCGATATTTCATCTATTTTTGACCAGTTACCAAAACACGTCTTAAAGGTAAGTGTTTAGATTACTACTAAATTTTTTTTAATATGTATTACTACTAACATCTACTATTGATATGTTTTGTGCAAAATCACTCTGACCTTGCATTCATTTTTTGTTCGTTATTTAAATTTCTGTTAGACATGGGGCCATAACGGGGACATGACTATGTCCTTGAATGGTCTGTTCATTTGATAGTATTATTTATTTTGTTTTAGGTTTTTGAAAAATGGTACGAACTTACAAAAAAAAAGTTCCAGAGGCACTTGGACTGTAGAAAGCATCAAACACACAATTGATGTAGTTTCAAGCAAATCAGCTGGTTACAGAAAAGCAGCTCAGTTGCACGGTGTTCCACAGACCACATTGGAGCGTCATGTCACGTTATGTATTTTCCAAACAAGAAGAAGAAGAGCTTGTTACCTAGCTGTCGTCATACGAAAACTAGCCAGCTTGCAGGAAAAATGCTAAGACTCAAGATTTTAACGATGTTAAAAAGATTTACGAAATTGCTAGTTGGGTATAATATATAACTGTGACGTGACTGGAATATCCTGCGTCTCTAAAACAAAGAACAAAATCATTGCTGAAAAAGGAAGAAAACCAGTAGGCTCATTTTCTTTTACAGAACGAGGGCAGACGATTACTGTCGGGATATGTTTCAATGCATCTGGAACTTATATAGGTACCTCATATGCTAATATTTCCTCAACAGATAATGAAGCAGGAGTTACTGGATTGAGCTCCTCCAGGAACGACGGCAGAATGCAACGCTCGAGGCTTGATGAAAACTGAAACCTTCGTGGGTTGGTTCCAACGGTTCGTCAAATTTTATGGGGCCTCAATGAGTAACCCGATCTTGTTGCTTCTAGATGGGCACGTAACGCATACGCAAAATATTGAGGTTATTGAAAATGCACGTAAGAATGGTGTTGTTATGCTTTTCTTTCCTCCCCATTGCACCCACAGGCTCCAACCCTTGGATGTTGGCTTCGCACCCAGGCCGACTACGATCTTTTCAAGTACGCGAAATTTTTGCAAATGCTTATATTCAATCTGCGATAATGTTCAGAGCAATTAATGCATTCGAATGATGTGGGATATGGTCATTCAACCAAAATAATTTCACAGATTCAGATTTTTCAGCTGCATCAACAACAGACATACCGTTTGCAAATGATGAGTCTAAAACAACTTCTTCAACTGCTGAAATTCAGCAATCACTGTCGCCTCCCCTTGAAGAGGTTCCTCTTGAACCTATTTTATCTGCAATATTGATACATTTACATCAGAAAACCCATATTTCAGAGCCTCAGCCTGGACCATCTATACAAGATGAAAATAACGTTTCCCGATCTCCAATTCGAGTATGTCGTAATTTAACAACTTCCCTATGAAAACGCTTTTCCCAAAGACATTCTTCCATCCCCACAGTTGAACAAAAAAACCAAACGAGAAAAAATTATCGCAGAGGAAAAGGTTGTTCTCACTTCAACCCCATACAAAAACGAACTAGAAGAACGCCAACAACTCAAAAGAACGAGAAAGTGTTCAAAACCGAATGATCCCCTGTTGAAAAAAAATCGAAAAAACTAAAGATTCAAAAAGCTCGCTCTGATGGAGATAATGTTGAGGAGGAGGTCTAATACATTTATTGTGTTCACTGGAACCACACTTATTTGGAGTCTTCGGAGCGTTGAGTGGGCTGTCAGCTATGTGAACAGTGAGCCCATATAGCTCCTAGGCTAGGCTAGCTAGGCACCTAGGCTAGGCTAGCTAGGCACCTAGGAGTGCCTAGAAGATGACAGTACTACCAACTGTCGAAAGCGCTCGCAGATAATTAATAGAAGATATATATCATTTGAAAATCTGTTCTTCGCTAACAAAACTCATACGATAAGCATAGGTAAATACCCTCCTCGTAGAGAAAACCGCTTTCCCTCCGTGAGTTTACTCTGCACGCGCCAAAATTCTCTGCTCACGTTCGAACAGATTATCGTTGCTGATACTAACAATATAATATATAATAATCGTTCGCCTTTAAATTCTCATTGAGACAGCAGCATTTCAGGCTGAAACGGAGAAAGAACTCTTCGCGGCAAATGGGTGAGAAAGAGAACGAGAAAGAAGTTTTTGTCCCCGGCTACGATATAAACGGTTTCGTTTATTATCTGGAACAATTATACTTACCCACAATTAGAGGCAAATTACAAACTAGTATAAAGATTCCAGGCCGCATCGTGCTCGGCTTGCTAAGTTCAGGTTCGCTATTATTACAATCCTCGATACAATATACCTTATGTTGCCCAAACTACCCCTCTATATGTTCGTGGCTTCTATTCTAAACTGCTTTCACATATTGCTTCAAGGGAATTTAACCAGGAAACGTTTAAGATTGAATTTTAAATCGTCTGCGTTCGAGGTAATTTCTTGCCGGTGGTTTTGATTTGTTGATTTTGGAGGTTGAACGTCCCATTGTTCGATAAAGGTGGAATATGTATTCAGGGAGAGAGAAAAAGATTCACGGTATGTCTCGAAGAACAAAAAGTTGCAGTAAAGGTGCTTCATGGCCTTACATTGAATTGAAAAATTGTTTTCGATTAAATGATGATAATTGGTTCAGAGATATTGAGAATGATGAAGAGTTAATTTGCATATAAACTGAGTGTCAAATTTTTCCTCTTCAAGTGGAAAACTTTCTCATTATCGATTTGTTAGAAGATTTTTTATATAGAAAAGAGAGAATCAAAAATCGGCATTTGATGCAAGAGTAAACTTCCCTTATATTTTCAAAAACAAAAACATATTTTGAAAAGTTATTCAGACTGACGCTATACGAGTACACTCAAATATGGAGTATTGGCCTTCTATCTTTCAAATCACTTTTATTCATAGAATGGATCAGAAGGAATGAGTAAATTAATTTTTGTTTTGAGAGTGATAAAACTTCAATCTTGACGAAGAAATTCTGTAATTAATCCCGCTATAGGATGCGTCCAGAACGTCAATTTCAACGATACATTCTGCTCATTATTTGCGATCAATATAGCTCCCAAACAATAATTCTTTGCATTTTTGAGAGTGAAGAGCACTAGAAGACATATCGTTGCCAAATTCGAATCCTTGAGGTGAATATTATTGGTGTTTTATCCCATTATCGATTTGATTCGTTATTTAGTTTAATCTTCCTCTTGAAGATGATCACTTGGTGATTGAAACACGTGTTGAAAATGAAGGTTCCAAACAGTGCATCATCGAGTGATGTGAATCTGCCGAAATGAGAAAAACTAGAAATTTTTACTATTTCCAATTTTTATTGCTTATACCTGGCCAAGTTTTGATTGGATTCAGATTTGAAATCCTGCAAAATGACCATCTTGAAAAGTTGTCTGCAACGAGGTCAAAACAGCATCAAAACAGTTTTTTTACATTATGTCACATTTTTCTATGTTTTAACAATGTTACACATGTATAACAATGTGAACTATTTCAACAAATTGTCTATAACGCACTCCATAGATTGAATAATACTATTATTTATGTTGAAAATCAGCTCCTTCTTGAATGAGTCGCGTGTGTTAATGGCCTATTTGCATGTCATGCTATTTTTGATCAAATGTCAATACAACTCTTTTATTTATGATCACAAATATATATTATGTTCAATTGTTTCTTCAAACAAAAAATTATACATGTATGTATACTCAAAATACTCCTGCGCCTGCGTCGTTATTTCCCATAACTAGACCGTTCATGAAATTGTTGTTGTCCGTTTTTATAGAATTATCTCAAATCTACTATATTTCGAAAATTGAAATATAATGTGGAGACAATTTTTGTTGATTTATTTTGCATATTTTTTTTTTTAGGGATGAAACACAAGCACTACAGGAAAATCCCTAAGGCGTTCTAAGAGGTTGTAAGTGATGTTCGCGTCTCCAATCAGGCAGATGGAATCGAGCAGCTTCAGGCTATGTTTGGGGCCAGAGCTCCATACATGAGAACACTACTCCAAAGAAGGTTTGATCTGAGATTTATAAAGCATCAAAAGTTGCTGAACAATTTTCGGGTTCGAAACAGTCTTACAAGCTTTTAGGAAACAGCCTTTGCAATTCCAGTGACATAATTGTGCCAAGTCATATTGGTATCCATTTCAACCCCCCAACAAACTTATCGAAGCAGAAAGCGGAATTGTCTGTCATGACATTATTATATACGGTTTGGAGACGTGTATTTTTTTGGCGAAAACCGATGCCTGGGTTTTTGTGGTATTGAGTTGAACCTGGTTACTTTCACCCCAAAACATTATATTTAATGTTGTCAGCTTTCATATCATTACGTCAAATCTCCTATATTTCAATATTAGAATGGTGATGTGGCGACAATTTTTTGTTGATTCATTTTGCTAACCTGACAAAATATTTGATTACCAGTTACACCGTTTAAATTTGGAATATCGTATATTTTCTTCGAAATAGTGATTTGAAGCAAAATATATTTATCCAGTTGGCAAAAGTTGGCTGCATTCACCTGTTTGCCTAATGTCTACATACAATTAACTTCCTCCATGGATGAGTTTTTTTTAAATATATCTAGTAAAACGTTATTATTGTTATCTACTAGCTTATTCATGACCTATACAACTATTTTAATTCTATGTTTTCATTATATTTTAGGTTCTCATTTCATAATGTGGCGATATACATAGTATGAGTAATGTATAATATTATTGCTAGGCTTTTTTATTTATTTATATGCGACTCACTTCATGAACATTATGTATCATCATCAATCAAAAATTGATCTCTCGTTGTTGGGGATTGGGGAAGTAGATTACCACACATAGCGAAAATATTTTCATTCTTCTATGGTTTTTTATTATCACCAATTTCCAAAATTGTTCATATAATGTTATCGAAGTGCTTGAAAAGATGGTAGTTGTTTGGCGGAATATCTGGGGAGTATGATGGGTGAGGTAGAACTCCGATGCTCAATTCGTTTGATTTTCGAAAGATAATTTTTGAATCGTGCGGACGGATGTTGTCGTGGAGCAGGATTGTACATTCCCTCTTGACTAGTGCCCGCTGCTGTTGACACAATTTCCGGTACATTTCGTTGATTTCTTTACAATAGGACTCTTTTGTGATAGTTTGGCCCGGTTGCAGAAATTCTTAGTGAATCTCACCAGCCGCTGACCACTATACAGTAACCATTGTCTTTTTTGGTGGGTTTTCGCCTTTGGGACATGCCTGGGTGATTCATCGGTGTCCAACCACTGTCTGAACGTCTCCTGTTGTCGTAGAGAATCCACTTTTCATCACACGTGACGATACCATCAAAAATAGATCGTTTATGTACATTATGTATCATCATTGATGGTAAATAAATATTATCATTATTGAAAAAAATTAATCTCTCGTTATTGGGGAAGAAGATGGCCACGCATAGCGAAGCTGCTTCCATTCTTTTATGGTTTTTATGCTATTACCAATTTCCAGAATTGTTCATTAGTCCGGTCAATTTAGACATTCGAAGCTACCTTAATTTCCACCAAGCTGAAAATCAGTGAGATTGTTCAAAATATGATTCAAAATAAAATTTGAAAGTTCCCCATCTTTCCCTATATGGAAAAAAATTTCAGCTAAACGGTAAGTTGTATCATAAAAATACTTCAGACAAAAATTGAAGATCATAAAATTATCTACAAGAAAAATATCGAAACTTTTTTTTCCTACGAGCCACCGTTTTTGAGATAAAACGATTCAAAAATTTGTAAAAGTTGTAATCGTCATAATATGCACACGTTTCCACGCCACCTATGAGGTAGTGTTTTTTTAACCTACTGGTTTCCCCAGTAGGCCTATTCCACAGGTCAGTTGTGATCCTGTATAATTTGAAACTATTGCGAAATAATGGATATTAGCAGGGATTGAAAAGATAAAAGCAATTTAAGTTAAAAAAAAAGTATTGAAGTCGTCCGAGTCGTAACTTTCAAATTCTTCTTCTTGATATTCTTGTTCTTGTTCGTCTTGTTCTTGTCCTCCTTCATCTTCATCCTGAGTATATGTAAACTGCGTTAATAGCGATGTATCGCATGTTGCCTCGCTTGAATCAAACGGATCCTCCACTGTTGGTGATTCAATATTAGAGCACGACCGGCCTTGCAACCACATGTAGCACTGGACCCCTTTTTGCAGTTGCAAAAAATTGTGTTCAGCAGTTTTTCCGGCGCAGGTGGAAGTAAAGTTTGGACTGGTTCTACAGAATTGTTGACCAACTTCCAACCCCAGTCTGTAGGGTCTAGCTGATAACTAAGCCACACTTGAACTTGGTAATATATCCGAAAAAGATGTTGATGAGCAGCAACTGACATTGGAGGAAAACAAGGTAATTGTACTTATTTTCTACTTTTGGTATTTTTAACGAAATATGCATATCTATACTTATCTAAACAGGCAGTTTTTTTCGGGGCTCCGTACATAGAATAAAGAAAGCGAATGCCGTTAATGATAATTTCTTGTCGAGTTGCTATTTTTGAAAACTTCAGCACATTGAACAAAATTTTATTTTTCAAACATTTTGAAAACTGTTATTTTACCCCTCCTATAAAATGCAGATCACAGTCGTATTATATCCATTTATTGCGTGTAAAAATAGTACATGATTTTGACAGTTTGCAAAAGTAGATGAACTTTTTGATGAATACATTCCCGATTGATGTTGAGCTTTTTCTGGTTTTAAAAAAAAGAACAAGAGGAAGAATTTGAAAGTTACGACTCGGATGATTAAATTTCACTACTTTTAAAACTTAAAACAGGATCACAACTGACCCCAGTGATAGGTCTATTCGGGTAATCACGTTAAAAAAGAGTACACTACCTCATAGATGGCGTGAAAATGTGTGCATATTATGTCGATTACAACTATTACAACTTTTTGAATCGTTATATCTCAGAAACGGTAGTTCGCAGGAGAAGAAGTATCGGAACATTTTTAGATTCATATAGAAATGAATTAGTTCAAGTGGACTTTTCGTGACAATGATCGTTCTGTTTACAAATGATAACATTCATAAAATTCAATTATAGTTTTCCAGTAATCCAGTAATCTAACATTTTTGACAATTCAAACTGATTGAAGATACCTTTATGATTCTCAGGAACCAAAATCATTCGCAGCTATGAACAAAGGTATTGGGAAAGGAAAATGGTTTCTCATGATATCTTCTGGAAATATATTAACTATCTGAAAAAATTAAAAGTGAAAGTGGAAATGAAAAAAAATATTATCCATTTTTGTTTTCACGTAACCTGAAATATCACCAGAAAAATTGGAAAAGCCTGTTTCATGGTTTTCCTTCATTCTTTCTGATTTTCTTTTTCAAATTAATTGGAATCTCATACTTCAATAGTCCTGATACGCTGTAATTTTTCTGGACTGGAATATTCATTCTAACATGTAATAAAACCTTAAAAAATAGCTTTTCTCAAATCGAAAATACATATGTACATATTTTTTCCAAAATCTAGTTCTATCTTCTTCTAGTAGATAGTGTGAAAAATTTACATTATCATTAAAAGAGTTGCCAAAAAAGCAAAAAACTTGAAAAAAACGATTTGAAAAAATCTTTTTCAAAATCATTGTTCTTAATTTTTGGATATTGCAGTAATGTATATTGCATTGCAGTACGGAAAATTGCAAAAACATACAAAAAGAATTCGTTTTTCAAGTTGTGAATATTAGATTTCAACCGGTTTCATTCAAAAACAATTTTGCTACCATCTTCTTCAATTTATCAAAATGTATTCATCAGATTCCAGGCACTTTCAAGAAAACATATTAAAAAAATTATTTTCATGGTATTTATATCTGAATTTGAAAAAATACTGGTAAGTTATAGCCAAATGTTATTTCACGAAAAACTGAATTGTTTCAAAATAATCATGTATTTTAATATTTTTGTTCACATTCTGCCTCTTTGGAAACTGTTTTTCAACAGCAGAGTCGCTGGAAATTTTTGATTATGTTGGATATTTGCAATCTTCAGAGCCACCATTGTTTTTGAATCCAATATTTACCGTTATTTTTTCACTTACTCCGTTTTTTTTCAACTTTGCAGCATTTTTCAGAACCATGACAGTTTGAACATAAATTTGAGATTTTCAAACCATGTTTCAGTCAGTCGCATCTTTCACTGTTGAAAACAACAAAAAGTTTTGAGTTATATTCAGTTGGTTTAAGGCTTATTCAATTCAAAAGATGATTTTCATCTTGCTGCCTAATAAAGATCTCAAACCGTTTATTGTCACATATTTAAATGGTAAAGTTGAATCGATATCTCTTTTTTTTCTGATTGATTAGGCCGTTACTTGATGAAGAATCATAGTAATTTCGAAAACTACACCTCACGATTTGATCTCCACAAACTTGTAGTTTTTGAAAATAAGTATGTCATAATGGTAGTAGGGGGAGGCCGAGAACCGGCTGTAATCCCCTACTAGAATTCCCACATTTTGTATAAAGATAGAGGAGTAGAAAGCCAAAACCTTCCTTTTC